>WOXC01010286.1:190000-354641 GCA_011680675.1 Gymnobelideus leadbeateri
TAAACCCAAGGACCCAGTTTTGGGGATAATAATGCAAATTTGACAAAAACTGCTGGGAAAACTGGATTACAGTATGGCAGAAACTGGGGATAGACCATTATCTAACACCATATACCAAAATCAAGTCTAAATGGGTGCATGATCTAGGTGTAAAGGATGATACTGTAAGCAATTTGGGAAAGCAAGGAATAGTTTAAGTGACAGATTTGTGGAGAGGGGGAAACTTTAGGACCAAACAAGAATTAGAGAGTATTATAAAATGCAAAATGGATAATTTTGATTACATTAAATTGAAAGGCTTCTGTACAAACAAAGCCAATGTAACCAAGATCAAGAGGGAGGTGGGGAATTGGGAACGAATTTTTACAACTTGTGTCTCTGATAAAGGACTCATTTCTAAAATTTATAGAGAATTGAGCCAAATCTATATGAATGCAAATCATTCCCCAATTGATAAATGGTCAAAGGATATGAACAGGCAGTTTTCAGAGAAAGAAATTAAAGATATCTACAAGCTAATGAAGAAATGCTCTAAATCACTATTGATTAGAGAAATGCAAATCAAAATAACTCTGAGATACCACATCTCTTCAGTCAGATTGGCTAAGATGACAAAACAAGAAAGTGACAAATGCTGGAGAGGATATGGACAAATTGGAACAATAATACTGGTGGAGTTGTGAACTTATCCAACCATTCTGGAGAGCAATCCGGAGTTGTGAACTTATCCAACCATTCTGGAGAGCAATCTGGAAATAGGCCCAAATGATTATTAATAATTTCATACCCTTTGACCCAACAATACCACTTCTAGGGTTATATCCCAAAGAGATCATAGAAGTGGGAGGAAGACCCATATGTACAAAAATATTTCTAGCAGCCCTTTTTGTGGTTGCAAAGAATTGGAAACTAAAGGGGTGCCCGTCAATTGGGGAATGGCTAAACAAGTTGTGGTATATGAATGTAATGGAATATTATTGTGCTATAAGAAATGAGGAGATGACAGATTTCATATTTACTTGGAGAGACTCATACAAACTGATGCTGAGCGAGAAGAGTAGAATCAGAAGAAATTTGTATACAATCACAGACAAACCATATCTGTGATGACCAATTATGACAGACTGGACTCTTTTCAGCCATGCAGTGATATAAGTCAATCCCGAAAGACTCAAGAAAGAGAGAAATGCACCATCCAGAGATATAACTAGAAAGAACTGAGCCTGAATCCTGATGGAAGCAAACTAAATGATCTTTTTCTTTTCATTGTTTGGTTTTATTTCTTCTCTACCATCTTTCATCCCACCTAGTACAATACGCCTTTGTAATTGGACTAATGTCTAATATGAATGTATTTGCAGATCCTATACTGGACTATATGCTGTTGTGGGGGGAGGGGGAAGGGAAGTAAAGGAAATTTGAAAATCAAGGAACTATGGAATTGAATCTTGTTAACTGAAACTAAACTAATAAATTAATTTAAAAAAAGAAAAGAGACATAGTTTTATCTCCTCCTTACCCATCTTTTCCATTTAATTTATTTCTTTGTCTTATTGATTTTGTTATCATTTTTAGAATTATATAAAAACAGTCATAGGGAGAGGGATTACAACAGCCTTTTAATTGGGCTCCTTGCCTCAAGTGTCTGCTCTAAAAATTTAATTATACACTAAATGGCAAAGTTGATTTTCTTTTTGGAAAATTTTGATTTTGGGATCGATGTTTACTAGTGATATTTGTCTATGGTTTTCTTTCTTTGTTTTGACAGTCCTTGGGTCATGTATGAAGTTCACATTTGTGTCACAGAATTAATTTGACAGGACTCCTTTTTTTCCCATTTTTCACATAGTTTAGTAATATTAAAATTTGTTCTTCACTAAATGTTTGATAGAGTTCACTTGAAAATCCATCTTATGTTGTTGTTTGCTTTTTCCCACCTTTTAAAAGTTACTTTTTTTAATTAATTAGTTTTTAGTTTTCAACATTCACATCCAAAAGATTTTGAATTCTAAATTTTCTCCCCATCTCTTCCCCTCTTTCCCCCACACCAAAATGTAGTGTATTTTGATTCCTCCTTCCTCCAGTCTGTCCTCCCTTTTATCATGCCCCCCCTTATCTCCTTCCATATTACTTTCTTGGAGGATGGGATATATTTCTATCCCTGTTGCCTGTATATCCAATTTTCCAGTTACATGTAAAAACAATTTTAATGTTTGTTTTTAAATCGCATGTTCTCTTCTTAGGTTCTCTCCCTTCTCCCTCCCCACCCACCATCACTGAGAAGACAAACAATTGTCTTCTCAACAAACAATTGTCAGTATAGTTTATACATGTGTAGTAATGCAAAACACTTCCATAATGGCCATCCTGTGAAAGAAAACCCATATTTCCTTCCATTCTATCCCTCCCCTTACTTATTCTATTTTCTCCTTTAATCTTGTTCCCTATCAAAAGTGTTTGGTTCTGATTACCTCCTGCCCCAACATGCACTGCCATCTATCACCTGCCCCATTATCCCATTCCCACTTACTTAAAGGGTAAGATGCCCAATTGAGTGTTTGTTATTCTGTCTTTAAGCCAAATCCAATTAGAGTAAGGTTCACTCATTCCCTCTCACCTTCCCCCTCTTCACCTTCATTGTAAAAACTTTTTCTTGCCTCTTTTGTGTGAGAACATTTATCCCCATTCTATCTCTCCCAATATGTTCCTCTCCCAACCCTTAATTTTATTTTTAGATATGATCCCTTCATATTCAATTCACCTTGTGCCATCTATCTATCTATCTATCTATCTATCTATCTATCTATCTATCTATCTATCTATCTGTCTGTCTGTCTGTCTGTCAGTCTCAGAAATCTTGACCATCTCTCCAAATTGATTTTCCTAAAATAAGCTTCTAAACATGTTACTCCCATATACAATAAATTTCATTGGCTCGTTATTACTTCCAAGAATCAAATAAAGAGTTGGTTAAGTACGTAAAGCTCTTTAGAACATAGCCCATTCTTATCTTATTACATTTGACTCCCCATCCATCCCCTCTACACTCACTGTAATTCAACTAGTTTGAATACTATTTCTCCTACATGATACTCTCCATGCTTTTACACTGTCACCTCATGTCTGAATTAAGTTCCCTTTTCATCTACTCCTCAGAGTTTCTCTGGTTTTCTTAAAGATTCAGCTCTGATTTTACCTTCTGCAGTAGAACTTTCTTCCCTACCCAAAACTCCAGCTACCAATGCCTTCCCCTTTGAGATTCCCATCTAGTTATTCAGCATATGTGGTGTGTGTGTGTATTGCTATTTACACATTGTATAACTAAAATGTGAAGTCAAGAGTAGAGACTGTTTTTGCCTTTCCTTGAATTTAATTGGTACTGGAACATCCCAGGGGTGGAGCCAAGATGGGGGAGTAGAAACAGCACATCCAAGCTGCTCTCCCTCCAGATCACCTCCAAACCATGTAAAAGGGGACTTTGAACAACTTCTGGAGCCGCAGCACCCACAGAACCACACAGAGAAGCTAACCTCCCCCTGAGGACAGCCCAGCAGCCTTGCAGGGAGTGGCCAGCACAGCACTCTGGGAACTAACAGCACAGCACATTGGGAACAAACAGCGCAGTGTTCTGGGAGCTGAGCCCAGGCCCACATTAGCTTTGGTTTTAGCCCCAGGGCAGCCAGGCCAACTGCCAGACAGAGGGACCCCAGAACACCAGCAGATGTGGCGATTCCAGAATCATCAACACAGGCATGCCTAGAACAAAGTGAGAGGTTAGTGCCCTATGGACTTTGGGACCAGTATTTGGGGAACACATCGGCTTCCTCCCATGGGGGTTAGAATCCGCTCAGGAGACACACCACTTTGCAGTTTCAGTGGCAGTTCCAGCCTCTGGCCTGCAAACTGTAGGGAGATCCAGCAATCAGTCTTGAGGGTTTATCACTCTTGTTTTAACCTGCTTGGATCTGGATTGTGATCTGGGGGGGTAAGTCTGGGGTGGGCATCCAACTTGCCAGAAGGGGAAGTTGTGAAGACCCCACCATTCAGAACAGAAGCTCCCCTGTCTGGTGGCAGAGTCCTACTGTGGCAAAAAGCCCAAAAGTTAAGTATTTAAGTGGCAACATGCTTAGGCAAAGGAAATGAAATAAACAAAAAAAGACAACATTAGACTTCTATTTTGGGGGCAAAAAGGATGGAAGCATGGAACAGGAGGAGGACTTTGAGGTCAGAAATCCTGCACTAAAAGCCCCAAAGGAAAATATGAGCAGGTTATAGGCCATAGAGGACCTTAAGAAGGACTTTAAAAATCAAATAAGAGAAGTGGAGGAAAATTGGGAAAAGAAATGAGAAGGGTGCAGGAAAAGTATGAAAGGAGGGTCATCAACCTGACTGAGGAACATAACACCTTAAAAATAGACGGGCAAAGGAGGCCTAAAAGGGCAATGAGGAGAAGAATGCCTTAAGAAGCTGAATTTGCCAGATCAAAAAAGAATCTCAAAAGCTCACTGAGGAGATTCATTCCTTCAGAGTTAGACTGGAGCAAATGGAAGCTAATGACTTTATGAGAAATCAAGATGCTGTTAAACAGAAGCATACAAATGAAAGAATAGAAGGCAATGTGAAATATCTCATGGGAAAAACCACTGACCTGGAAAATAGATCCAGGAGAGATAATTTAAAAATTATTGGACTACCTGAAAGCCATGATCAAAGAAAGAACCTAGAAATCATACTTAAAGAAATTCTCAAGGAAAATTGCCCTGATGTTTTAGACCCAGAGGGCAAAACAGAGGTTGAAAAATTGCACAGATCACCTCCTGAAAAAGATCCTCAAAAGAAAACTCCCAGAAATATTATAGCCAGGTTCCAGAATCCCCAGATCAAGGAGAAAATACTCCAAGCAGCCAGGAAGAAACAATTTCAATATTGTGGAAACACAATCAGAATAGCACAGGACCTGGCAGCTTCTACACTGAGGGATCCAAGGGCATGGAATATGATATTCCAGAGGGAAAAAGAGCTGGGATTGAAGCCAAGGGTCACCTACCCAGCAAAACTGAATATCTTGTTTCAGGGGAAAATATGGTCATTCAGTGGAATAGAGGACTTTCAAGCATTCTTGAGGAATAAACCAGAGATGAATAGAAAATTTGACATCCAGATACAAGAAGCAAGAGATGCCTGAGAAGGTAATCAGGGAAAAGAAATCAAAAGGAACTTATCAAAATTGACCTATTTACATTCCTGCATAGAAAAACAATAAGTGTGACTCATGAAACTTTTCTCAGTATGAAAGTAATGGAAGAAGGGTATATGGGCATATGAATACATGTGTGAATGTGTGTATATATGTTAACAGTCATACATGGTTAGAGGGCAAAGGCTGAATTTGTTGGGAACAGATGATACTTAAGCTTTGAAATTATGAGGTGAGAGAGGAAAGTGGCAAGGGGAGATGTGGAGAGACAGGGTAGGGTAACCAATCTCATGTAGAAGAAGCAAGGGGAATGGCTGCAGGGGAGGGGTAGAACAGGAAGGCAAAAAGGCAAAACCATATTCTCATTGAATTTGGCTCAAGGAGAGATTGACATACATACTAAATGGGATATCTCACCCTGCAGCAGAATAGCGCAAAAGGGGGATAAAAGGGTTATGATGGAGGGGAGGGCCTTCTCAGGGGAGGGGAGTTTGGAAGTACCCACTGTAGAAGAGGGACAGGATCAAAGTAGAGAATGGACCAGGTTGGGGTTGGGATGGGTGGGAGGGAATTATAAGCAGCCTTTTATAATATATCTACTATGGTAATGTTTTGCATTGCTATACATGCATGACACATACTGAATTACTTATCTTTCCAGAGGGAATAGGTGACAAGGGAGGAAAGGGATGGATCTGAAATTTGAGGTTTTAAAATTAAATGTTTCAAATATATATAAATACTATTATTAATAGTATTTTGCATGTAATTGGGAGATAAGATGTCCAGGCATTGGGGCACAGAGACTCACCTTGCCCTAAAGGAAAAGTCGAAGGGGGTATGGGAGAAGATATGGGAGAGAGAAGATTGGATGAGGGGATATCTAGTGGGACTGCTATTCTAGGGTGGTGGGTAGGGGAAAAATGGGGAAAAATTGTAACTCAAAATCTGGCTGAAATGAATGATGTAAATGAGAATTTAATAAAGCATTTGTTTAAATAAAAAAAAAGAATTTAATTGGTACTTATTGAATGGTTTAGGGTACAACCTCATTTTGGGACACGTAACTCTGATCAGTTATACATGAAGTAGCAAAGATGTTAACATTATTCTTGGTTATTTTATTGCTCCCCAAAATTCAAAACAGCCTTGCCACTCTTCAGACCCACAATGAAGTCTAGTAGCTTTGAATTAGCAACCAGGAACTCCTCTAGTAACTGGTTGGCTGAACCTCGAATCAGCATCAACCAATTGAAAAGATCACTGAAAGCACTGATATTGATCAATTGTTCTGCCAGCCAGTAACATTTATGAAAATAATATCTATGAAGTTATTTTTGCCCATATTTTGACATGATCTTTTCAGTGGTATTAAAAGCAAACAATAAAACACAACAAGCTAATAACCCTGAAAAGCCTTTTGGATTACAGTTCTTTGGGAAGAGTTTCCTCTTTCCCAACAATGCTAGAGGCACATTATCTCCTAGTTTCCCTTTTCTTTGTTTTTGATTGCATCAACATTTAGGTAAATTAGGTCTCTGATCATTTCAAGGACTTCATCTTCAGTGCAAGTTTTAGAGCATTTTAGAGGAAGAACATTGGATTTGGAATCAAATTATCTGAGATCTAATAGATCTAATACTGACTTTTTCATTGACTATTGTGTGACTATAGGCAATAACTTCACTCTTGTGGACCTTCTTTTACTCAGCTGTAAAATATGCACTGATATTAGATAATCTCTAAGGTAGGGCATAGCTAAACTAACATTCATGTTATAGTTTTGTGATTAGATAGCCAGAAGACTCACAGAGACTGGATATTACTCTAAAATTTAAATGACTCTTACCTGAATTACTGTGCCTAAATATCACTTATTGATAGCTTATTTGCATATTTAGAGGGCATGAAGTGGATGAGACTGAGTAGTGGTCAGATAGGAAAAATTAGAACTGGACAGAACAGTGCCATGAAAATTAGGAAGAGAGGGAGATCAAGAATGTCAAAGGTCACAGACAAGTAAAGAAAGCTAAGGTTGAGAAAAAGTCATTAGATTAGGCAGTTATGATATTATCTGTAACTTTAGAAAGATCGAATACAGGTAAATGATGATATGATAAAGTCAGAAGCCAAACAAAACTGGTTAGAGGAGGAGATGGCAAAAGCTAGTGTAAATTGCATTTTCTAATCACTTAGCAATGAAAGAGAGGAGATATGTTGTATAAAAGCTAGCAAAGATTATTGGTTCAATCAAGTGAAAGTAATCATGATGTATAAGTTTGTTGTTATGGGAAAATCTCCTGATATGAAAAAATCAATTTATTAGTTTTTTCAATACTCATGTTAATTCACTTAAATGTGTATTATACATTTTCTTTGTTGGCAGCTGCCTACATGCTGTTTTGTTTGTTTGTTTGGTTTTTTTTGTCTTTTTGTGGTTTTTTTTTTTTGGGTTTTTTTTTTTTTTGGTATAATACTATTTCTTAAACTGCTTATGATGGATGTAATACCTCACCAGGCTATAGGGTGCTGTAAGTAGTTTAGGTCTCTGCATTTACCCATATCTCCCTTATGGGAGAATTCAGCATCTGCATTTTCTAAGATTTTCAACTGACTCTATTCCTCTTCAAACTATAGCCCTGTCACACATCGCCTATATGTGATTTCATGTCACTTTTCTTGGTATGCCATTTATATCAGCTTTTTAACATGTTTGGTTAGTAACTTTCTGATATAACTGGAACAATGTTTCTAAGCATCCCTCAACTTAGGAGATAGTACTAGAGGGAGGAAATATTTCTTATCATGTAGTAAAATATTTCATTACATTGGCATATATAATATATAATTGAGTCAGGTTATATTGTATAGGGTTGAATTTTTAAAATTTATTGATTTACTTTTAGTTTACAACATTCAGTTCCATAATCCCTTGCGTTTCAAATTTTCTCTGCCTCCCTCTCCTTCCCCCCGCCCCATGGCAGCATGCAATCAAATATAGGCTCTACAAATATCTTCTCATTAAACATTAGTCAAGTTGTAAAGAAGGATTAGAACCAATGGAGTGAGAAATGAGAAAGAAGGGACAAAACAAAACACAACAAAAGAGGGAGACAGACAGACAGAGACAGTGGGACAGAGAGAGAGACAGAGAGAGAAAGAGAGAGAGACAGTGAGAGAGAGAGAGAGACAGAGACAGAGACAGAGACAGAGACAGAGACAGAGACAGAGACAGAGAGTTTTGCTTCAATCTTCATTAAGACTTTGTGTTTCTTTCCCTGGATGTGGATATCCCTTTCCATCATGAGTCTTTTGGAGTTGTCTTCCAACCTTGCATTACTGAGCGGAGCCTAGTCTATCAAATTTAGTAATGACAGACATGATGTGTCTGTAATTGTATACAAAGTTCTCTTGGGTTTGCTCTCTTCCCTTAGCATCAGTTTATATAAGTCTCTCTGGGTTATTATGAAGCCTGTCTGCTCCTCATTTCTTATAACACAAAAGTATTCCATTACATTCATATACCACAATGTGTTTAGCCATTCCACATAGGATTGAATTTTCAGGAGCTCTGTTACAATGTTATTTTTCCTTTAGCAACATTCTCATGTAAACCATGGTAGCAGTCACAAGGAGGCACTTTTTTATTCTTTTATTAGCATGAAAATTATAACACTTTATTAAAAAAGCTAAAAAGAAAACAATTTTATAGCTAGTATAAAAAGAAATACTTTCATTCCTGAAGTCATTTCATTTTTCTCAATTATATGTAAACACAAAATTTAATATCCTTTTTTTTAAATTTTGAATTCCAACCCTCCCCCTTTTGGAGAAAATAAGCAATTATATATAGATTATACATCAATTTCCATATTAACCATGATACAGAAAAAAATGCAGAACAAAGGAAGAGGAAGAGGAGGAGGAGAATAACAACAACAACAACAACAACCAAAACTAGAAGTACAAGAACAAGAACAAGAAGAAAAGTTTTAATTGTTTTTTTATTCTTTTGTTGTTGTTGTTGTTGTGTTTTTGTTTTTTTAAAGGATGCATCAATTTTCATTCAGACCCCATTAGTCCTTTCTTTTCTGGAGGTGGATAGTATTTTTCACCAAAAGTCTTTTTTATGGAGCATTGTTTTTACTAAGAGTTATTCATTTGCAATATATCAGCATAACATTTTGCTGTTGCTATTGTACACAATGTCCTCCCTTCTTGGATTATTTCACTTTGCATCACTTAATGTAAATCTTAGACCAAATTCTTCTGAAAGCGTTCTGCTCATCACTTTTTTTTATAGCACAATAGTGTTCCACTACAATCAGATACCACAATTTGTTCAACCATTCCCCAATTGATAAGCATCCTCTTAATTTCTAATAATTTGCCACCACAAAAAGAACTGCTATAAGTATTTTAATACATGTAAAGCCAAGAATGAGCAGCTTTCCAGAGCACTGCTGCTGTGAATAGCTTAAAGTTCTGATCACATAGTATAGTGAACTCTCTCTTTATTCAACAGTAAACTAAAGCTAAACATTCACAGATACCAAAGTACAGCATTCATAATGATATAACATAACAACTTTTCACTAAAGTAGCCACATAGTTTTAAACAAAAGATATCATTCAGGACAAAGTACAAAGTACTCCCACCCCTAGGTCACAGTAAATTTGATGTAAATTACATCATTATATAATATAGCATATTATATATTATATAAATATAGCATATTATATATTATATAAATATAAATTTGATGTACATAAATTTGATAGTATTTGATGTAATATTTGATGTAATTAAAATTATTCATTTTACGTCTCATAATGCTTGCTCTTTCTTGTTTGATCACAACTCCTTCCCTTATCCATAAATCTGATGAATAAAACATCTTATGCTCACCTAATTTGTTAATGATATCACACTTTATTTCAAATCATATAGCTATTTTGACCTTATCTTGGTATATGATGTGAGATATCAGCCAACTCATTGTCTGTCAAAATTGCTTGTCAAAACTAATTGTCTGTCAAAACACTTGCCAATTTTCCCCAATAGTTTTTATCAAATGGTGAATTTTCCTCCAAAAATCTTTACTCTTTGCTTTTATCAGACACTAGATTATTATCATCAATTATTGCTGAGTGTTGTATACCTGGTCTGTCCCACCAACCTAATATACTATTTCTTAGCCAGTACAAAATTGGTTTGAAATTTCAACTTCAATGTATAATCTGATGTTTTCTTCTGCTAGGTCACCTTCTTTCAGATTTTTTTTTTCATTGATTACCTTAATATTATTGTCTTTTTGTTTTTCTAGGTGATTTTTTTCTCCCCTAGCTCTATGAAATATATTTTTGGTAATTTTGTCATTTGATTTTATAGCACTGAATAAATAAATTAATTTAAATAGACTTATTATTTTTATTATATTGACTCAGTCTACTCAAAATATTTTTTCAAGTTTTTAGATCTGACTTTATGTGAAACGTGTTTTGTAATTGTGTTCACGTAGTTCCTGGTTTTGTCTCATCGGGCAGACTTCCAAGTATTTTATATAATCTGCAGTTTTTAAATGGAATTTATTTTCTTTCTCTTCCAAATATACTTGGTCATTAATATGAAATGCTCATTATTTATGTGGTTTTTTTTTTATTCTTCAACACTGCTGAAGTTGTTAATTATCTCACCTAGTATTATAGTTGATTCTCATATCATTTGCAAAAATTTATGGTTTTATTCCTTATTGCCTATTTTAATTCCTTCAATTCCTTTTTTTTCCTAGTCTTATTACTATAGTCAGCATATCTAGTCCCAAATTGAATAGAGGTAATAATGGGCATCCTTGCTTCACCCCTGATATTATTGGAAAGGCTTCTAGCTTATCCCCAATACAGATAATTCCTTCTAATGGCTTTAGAGAGATACTACCTGTCATTTGAAGGAAACCTCCATGTATCCCTATGCTTTCTAGTGTTAATAGGAATGCATGTTATATTGTGTCAAAAGCTTTTTCTACATCTACTAAGATAGTCATATGATTTCTGTTTGTTTTGTTATTGATATGGTCAAACTGAAAGTTTTTCTAATATTGATCCAGCCTTACATTCCTGTAAGGAATGCTCATAGTATATGATCCATGAGATATATTGCTGTGATCCCCTTGCTAGAATCTTATTTATTTAAAATTTCCCCCTAAGTTCTGTTTTAGCCGAATCCCATAAATTTTGGTATGATGTCACATTGTTCTCATTCTCTCTAATAAAATTATTTATAGTTTTTTTTTTATTATTTGTTCCTTAACCCATTCATTCTTTAGCATTAGATTTTTTTTCATTTCCAATTAATTTTTAATCCATTTTAACCTTTACTGAATATATTTTTATTGCATTATGATGGGAAAAGGATGCATTTAATATTTCTTTTTTGTGTGTGTATTTGGTTGGGAGGTTTTTATGCCTTAATACATGATCAGTTTTTGTGAAAGTTCCACATATAGGTGAGAAACAGGTATACTCTTATTCAATTTTCTCTAGGGGTCCATCATATGTAACTTTTCTAAAATTCTATTTGCATACTTAACTTCCTTCTTATTGATTTTTCATTGGGTTTATCTAGTTCTGAGAGGGGAATGTTGATATCTCCCATTAGCATAATTTTATCATTCATTTCCTCGTATTACTCATTTAACTTTTAAGAAGTTTGGATGCTATGCCACTCTGTGCATATTGGGTTACTATTGGCATTTCTTCATTGTCTAACTTAGGAAAATGTAGTTTCTCTACTTATCTCTTTTAATTTATTACTTTTGCTTTTGCTTTGTCTGAGATCATGACTGCTACCTCTGCTTTAAAAGAAGCCTCAGGTAATGCAGATAAAATAATAGCCATTGTAACAGGATATTGTTGTATGGCAAGAAATTTTAATTTAATTAAGTCAAATTTTATAACAATGAGATATATTGTTAATGTACTGTTAATGGAACGGGATAATCTTTCCTGGCCATTAATTGACCTATGTGGCGTGCTTTGAGCCTGAGTCACAAGAAGCCTGTGATGAGAAGAACTTGTTAAATGAGTGGAGCAGGAATGGGTGTAGCAGAAAGTGGGAAAGTAAGGTGGACGACAGAGAGAGAGAGAGAGAGAGAGAGAGAGAGAGAGAGAGAGAGAGAGAGAGAGAGAGAGAGAGAGAGGAGGTACAGAGAAGCAGAGCAACTAGTATGGGTGAGAAAGGGGCATTTTGCCTTAAGGGAGCTGTAACAGCAAGTGAAGTAGTATTTTGTTTCAGCTTTTTTCAGCTATTCAAGTGTCTTTGATTCTTGCCTTTGATTGTATCAAGTCTTTGTTAGAAATTGTATACATTGTGTTGCTATTAATAGACCTAAAGGAGTTTAGAGACCTTCACTGAACACAAGATGCTTAACTTCATCACATGGAGCCCCTGGTGAGAAGAGCTTGCCAAAAGAGCAGAACAGGAAGGGTGGGACAGGAAGAAGTAGAGCAGAGAAAATCTTGAGCAGAACTGGGACCAAGCAGACCTGAGAGGGAGGATGCTTGTGATTCCAGCACTCTGTATGACTCTGTCTGTTAGTCTGTCAGACAAAAGTACCCTATTTGATATTTTTAGACATTAACCCTGAAAGAGGACTTTACTGTTGTTACAGAAGCCCCAGGAATTTACTGCTGATTTGTGTTTGATTTCTCAGACAGAAACCTTGTCTGTTGATTTGTATTACATTGTCATACAAAAAGTGAATTGAGATGATACTACTGGCAATGTGTGCAAATATTGTCATACGTCTGTTAAGCTCAATGCATGTAAATATTGTTGTAGCTCTGTTAAGCTTTGTCTTCTTAGAAACAGAAACTTCAGTGAGCTTGGAGTGGAGCAGTAAGCTGCATGAAACAGAAGTGGAGAGCTGCATACATGTGAGTCCAGGCAAGAGCTGGAAGAACTGCCTACCTGTGGATCCAGACAAGAGTTGGGTGAATGCAGGCAGTAGCTGGGAACAGTCAGGCCATGGAAGAGGAGCTGTGCTGTCTGGTGCCTTGAGTTAAGATGGAAGAAGACTTTACATGGGTACTCTGTATTGACTGATGAGATTGTGATTTACTGTGACCTAAGAGTGGATGGTGTTTATACTTTCTGCTTCCCCTTAAGGATAATTGGCTTAAGGATAATTGGAAACCAGCCTCAAATCAAGATGAAAAATGACTTTACTTGGGTACTCTATATTGACTGATGAGATTGTGACTTAGTGAATGATGTGACTTAAGACTATATGACCACCTTAGTAATAAATTGTTATAGTGTTGTGAATGTTATGCTTTAGTTCCTTGAATGTTTTGCTTTAGTTTATTGCTGAAGAAATAGGGAGTTCACTATACTATGCGCTTAGGTCCTTAAAGTTATTCACAGAAGCAATACCCAGAAGAGCTGCTTGTGATTGACTTTAAAGGAGCTTATTTGTGGGGAGGCCTGATGGAGGTCTTGGGGATGGCAGTGCTCCCTGAATTGGTAATGTGTGCCAACTTCTTTATTACCATGATGGAATTGGCTTTCTGGCATATGAATAAATATCTTGGCTTTGTCTTTGAAGAATAGAGTCTGTTATATCTCACAATTCAAACCTGGAAATATGCCTGCATATTCATAGGAGCAGCTGTCGATATCACATGGGTGATACATGATATTAAAGGGTCTAGAATATATATCAGCTGTGAAATTCTGAATTTCATTTTTAAGAAGAGAGATATAGTAGTCCAGCACAGTGTTGATTTAGAGAATGAATTGTTTTATGACTTCTTGTACAACTGCTGCTAACAATATAGTTGACAACAAAGACCCTTGTAAATCATAATTCTTTCTAGTTTGATAAGACTGGAAAATATCAGCACAGTTCTCAGATAGGAGGGACAATGTTTGGGGACTTTTGAATAGAGTAAGAAGAGAAAAAGAAGAGGTGACAATCATCCCTTGTACAACTTTATTGTGGTAGCACCTGAAATCTGCCATATGAGAAATGTTTTCTAAATGGATTATATGGAAGGTGTGTGAATGTGTATCTTATTATATGCATCATGCTGGTAGCAGGAAAATTGAGAATAACATGCCAGCTAGGAAGATTAAATAGACAGACCCTACCCAACCCCAGTCTTACTTCCACTTAATTTTATTTTCATTGTTCCACTAAAGAATATATTAAGTAGATTTAGTATTATTTCTTATCAACATCTATGACTGAAACAGTTCTTATATTGAATTTCTTTTTCTTTTATTTCATTTCCTCACTTAATTATTTACTCTACCACTTTGGAGTAAATCATTTTTATCTATTAAGGGAATTCTTGTTGGGCTGGTGTCTAACTCAAATTTTTCTTTAAGGCTTTTTTGTGGCTTTGAAGTCATTTTTTTTTTCTGCATTTGTGTCTTAATCATTCCCATTACCATAGTAGCTTCTTATGGCAGATATTTTTTTAATGTTTGCTCATTTTCCCACTCTGTTTTTTAACTTTTAACTTTATGTTAAAGTTGTACTCTGCTCCTGATATGGGGTGGGGGGGGCAGTCATGGAAGGGAATCAGGATTGTTTTAAGCTTCAGACTTTTTTACACTGCTATTTTCATTCTGACCAGTTGTGAGGTCCCCTTACAAAACTGCTATTGTTAATGTCACTGCCACCTGGGCTAACCTGTGGTATTTCAGATTTCTCTCTCTAAGTTCAGTTTTCTTGGACTGTAAGAATGTCTCACTCTCACCTTTTGTTGTCTCTGACACTCCAGATTTCTATTTGAAACTTTATTTTAAAATCATTTGGAGGAGAATGTTAGGAAAATTCAGCTGAGAGCTTTCTCTACTATAACATATTTGCTCCATGCCCAGAAGTCCACTAAAATTTTTAAAGGATAATTCAACTAGGAAGTAAATTGAACACCTGGTTGGAGTTGCCTTTCACACAGTTAACAACCCATATTTTCTCCTGAATACAGGTTTCATATATAACTATGATGATATCCATTACTATATTCTAAAGCTCTTGTCTTGATGGATGCATTGCAAATTAATTGTACCATCTTGAAATTCTTCAGTTTGGATGAAGTTCAATTTTAATTCTTTAGGGAATGTGGTATTCCAGAACTCATAGCTACATAACACCACTAAACATTGTCATTAAAGGTATTGATCTTTGTTTTAGACCAGAGATATTCCCTATTAACATTTTTGTCAGATCTTTTGGAATAATTTCCATTCTTTTGGAATCTTCCCATCTTTGAGATACTTTGAAAACTGATTCTGAGATGCCTTACCCAGGATAGATTTCTTCTCTCAAAATTTGGTCAGGCTGACCTACTCCCCTCACCTCATTTCTTTAAATGTCATTTTCAATTTGGAATAGAGCACATGGTGTCCTATGCTGCCTTCTAAACACATTATTTCTTCTAAAATTAATGAGGATATATGGCTATAGAAAGCTATTTTTTAAAGAATCTTAGAAACAGGAGGGACTTCAATGGCCATTAATTCCCGTTCAAGCCTGAAAAGAAAATGCTCTCAAAACAAACCAACAAGTGGTTAAGCAGTCTTTTTTTGAAAGACCTCAAATGAAAGAGAATTAACTAACTTGGGAAATCTAGTCCAATATTTTAGAGACTTAGTTTTTGCAAGTTTTTTTTCATTCATTAAACCAAAACATGTCTCTTTGCAATTTTTTACCTATTTTCCCTAATTTTCCCTTTTGTAAACAAGCAAAAACAATCAATCAATGATTACTAGGCAAAAATTATGCAAAAGCCACTTCTCCTCAGAAGAAACAATGTTCACATATATAAATTTATGGAAAACATACAAAATAGAAGATATGGGAAGACAATAGTAACATCTAAGGAACTATTAGGGGCTTTTTATAGAAAGTTGTTCTTGCGGCCCTGGAATCAGAAGGACCTGAGTTCGGAGCCGGCCTCCGACACTTAATCCATACAAACAAAAACCTAGCCGTGTAACCCTGGGCAAGTTACTTAACCCCAATTGCCCTAAAGGGGCGGCTAGGTGTCACAGTGAGTAAGAGCGCCGGCCTCGGAGTTTGGATGACCCGAGATCAGATCTGGCCTCAGAAAATGAGCACCCACGCATAAATAATGACTAGCCATGTAACCTTGAGCAAGTTACTTAACCCCAATTGCTTTAAAAAAAAAAAGTTGTTCTTGAGTTATACGTTAAAGTGAAATAGAGACCCTATGAAGCAAACATGAGAAAGACAGTGAATTAATGGCATTGGGTGCAAGAGGGGAAAAAGACATTGAGATAAAAAAATGGAACATGATATATTAGGAACAGTAAGACATTCATATAAGCTAAAGACTCTATTAAAACTGAAGAGGAAAAATGTGTACATTCTAACTTAGCTTATCACTAGGGAGGGGAAGTTCACACTGTTGCATTGCTGAAGAGCATAAACATGCTCGTTGTAATACTGTTCTTGAATCGAAACTGGTGTCTTCCCCCTTCTTCCCTTCACCTTCATTATCCTGCCTCAATAGGCCCAACTAGTTCAACAAGATTTGTTTCTTATCTCTTTACTAAAGATTCCCTAATATATTTGCCCATTTAGGGGTAAAAAGGAGTATCATCCATAAAAATGTTCTGGAAGAAGAAAGAAATACACAGTAGAACAAATACCCTACTAAATTTTTAAATCTATTAATTGAATCTATAAAAATTTATATTTTACAAATTTTCAAATATTTTAATTAGACCTCCTTCAAACATCAAAATACATGTAAAAGCTATTATCTTATATCAATAATCAGGGAGAAATTTGGTTATGGCAAGTGGGTTATAAGAAAGAAAAAGTAAAATTAATGTAAGTCTACTATCATTTATTTAGACTGAATATATGGGATAACTTCAGATCACTTACAAAGTGTCATAAAACAGAATTTCTTCAAACCAAGAAATATTAAGAACTACATCATCTGTATCTGTACACATTTGAAAATAAGTTCTTTACATAATAGCTTTTTTGTTACTAATAAATAGTACAAATAATATTAGTTGGTGTGTGGATGCTGCTGTAAGATTTTTAAAAACCTTTACATGAAATAACTGAATTGATTCATAAAGGATTTTCCATCAAGCTTAAGAAGTGAATAATGCACTAATTATTCTCATTTTACAGATGAGGAACATGAAGCATAGAGAGTTCAAATGGCCAGATTCCCAAAGCAAGTGTATTTTTGCTTTTTTTTTTTTTTTGAGAGGGGAAGATAGGGCAACTGGGGTTAACTGACTTGCCCAAGGTCACATGGCTAGTAGGTGTTAAGTGTCTGTGTTTGGATTTGAACTCATATCCTCCTGACTCTAGGGAAGGTGCTCTATTCACTATGCCACCTAGCTGCCCCATGAATTGGGAATTAATCTCAATCCTTCTGATTCTCCTGTCAGATGCTCTTGAAAAAAATCTGTATCTGGTGAAATAATTGTTGTTACTGTTCAGTCATTTTCAGTTGTGTCTGACTCTTCACAGCCCGATTTAGGGTTTTCTTGGCAAAGATACCAGAATGGTTTGCCATTTCATTCTCCAGTTCATTTTACAGAAGAGGAACCTGGGGCAAACAGAATTCAGTGATTTGCAGAGGGTCACAGAGCTAGTAATTGTCTAAGACCAGATTTGAACTCATGGAGCTGAGTCTTCCTGACTCGAGGCCATGCACTTTATCATTGCACCATCTAGCTGCCCCAGTGAATCAATAGTAGCACATATTAGAACTGCAGTATTATAATGCAATGCCATATGACTAGACTTTTCTTTATTTACTGATATTTTGTATGAATTACCTCCAACTCTTTCAACCCACCTTTCTCTCTTCTCCTCAAAATCAATTTTCCTTAATTTCCTAGGTTTGATCTATAAATTGTTTTCAATTAAACTGAACTTAAGGTAAAGAATATACCTTTTTTTTTTCTTTCCTAGACCTTAAAGTCACTACAGATACAAAGATGAGTCAAAATATTTTATCAAAAAAAAAAGAGGAAGAAAGGTGACTTGCCATTTAGAGAAGGAAGGTGGGATGTCAGTTAATTCATCAAACTGTTAAAGCAGTATTTAAAGCTTGTTAGGCTTAATAAGTTATTTTTAATTGGTTTCCTCTCAATTTGTTACTACTGGGTA
Source organism: Gymnobelideus leadbeateri (assembly GCA_011680675.1). NCBI lineage: Eukaryota > Metazoa > Chordata > Mammalia > Diprotodontia > Petauridae > Gymnobelideus > Gymnobelideus leadbeateri. The sequence goes on from WOXC01010286.1 coordinate 208,373, forward strand.
TCAGTTCCTGTTTTTCCTCCTGAATTTTAAATAACACCAAAAATCAGCTAGAACAAGTCAGTATTCTTAAACAATGTTAGCATTTGGCTTTCAATTGCGAGCCCAAACATTGGATAGAATCTGAAATCTGGATTTGCCTGGCCACATTTGAAAATATCTTGCTATGATCACATTTCTTTTTCTTTTTTTGGAGGGAAGAAAGACAGGGCAACTGGAGTTCTGACTTGCCCACAGTCACATGGCTAGTAAATGTTAAGTGTCTGAAGCCAGATTTTAACTCAGGTCCTCTGGACTGCAGGGCTAGTGCTCTATTCATTGAGTCACCTAGACACCCTACATTTATTTTTCTTACTACCCTTTTGAATTGGAATTCTTACTATAGCTGATATTCAATTCAGTGCAAGTTAGCCCATATTTACTCAACATCTACTGGGTCTAAAGAATGTTACTAGCTGTGATTGGCATAAAGACAAAAGTAAAACAATACACACCCTCAAGATCACTTTTCTACTATAGGATAAATAATGTAAACAGACAAGTAAATCAAAGTGTACACAAAGTATTCAAAAGAATTGTTTTTAATTTTAATTAATTCATTTACTTTTAGTTTACAACATTTATTTTCTCAATCCCTTGAGTTTCAAATGTTTTTCCCTCTCCATCTCCTCTGCCTTCCCCCCATGGCAGCATGCAATTAAATGTAGGATACACAAATACCTTCACATTAAACATTAATCAAGTTGTAAAGAAGGCTTATCACCAATGGAGTGAATGATGAGAAAGAAGGAATAAAACAAAACCAAAAAAGTGAGAGACAGAGAGAGACAGAGAGAGAGAGAGAGAGAGAGAGAGAGAGAGAGAGAGAGAGAGAGAGACAGAGACAGAGAGAGACAGAGACAGAGACAGAGAGAGACAGAGAGAGAGACAGAGACAGAGACAGAGACAAAAGAGAGAGAGAGAGAGAGAGAGAGAGAGAGAGAGAGAAAGAGAGAGAGAGAGAGAGAGAGAGAGAGAGAGAGAGAGAGAGAGAGAGATGGAGAGAGAGAGAGAAAGCTTTGCTTCAATCTTCATTGAGACTCTGTATTTCTTTTCCTGGATGTGGATATCCCTTTCCATCATGAGTCTTTTGGAGTTGTCTTATAACCTTGCATTGCTGAGAGGAGCCCAGTGTATCAAAGTTAGTCCTCACACATAGGATGTTTCTGTAATTGTGTATAAAGTTATCATGGTTCTGCTCTGCTCTCTCAGCATCAGTTTATATATTCAAAAGTTATTTAAGGGGGGAAAGAGCACAATTATTTTGGACTTGTCGAGGAGTAGGCAAAATAATCTTCTGTATTTTAAAAGAAGCCAAAGATTCTTAAAAAAAAAAAACTGAGAAGGGAGTACATTCTAGACATGGAGTACTGTGGGGGAAACTTCATTGTATTCATCTTTTTGCAACTTTATATTATTTTGACCTTTTATTCTAATAACTTTTACAACTTTATATTGTTATAACCTTTCATTATGATTACCTTCATTGGAATACTTGGACATTACTTGATCCCAATATATAGACCTCAACCAAAGCTTATGTTTGAACCTTGTCCAAATTTTATTGAGTGTTTAGACTGACCTGCTGATACACACACACACACACACACACACACACACACACACACACTTGCACAAGCACATATATGTGTACATGATTGTGTATATGCATATGTATGGATACATAAATATTCGTGTATGTATACATGCATGCATTCACACATAAATATATACATGTGTAGCAATCCCATTCCCTTATCTGGAAATTGCTTAATGCTAGCTACGAAGCTGTTGTGTCCTTGACACTTGTTTGAACTTTATGTAATGTAAAACTAATAGAAATTGGAGAGAGTGAGTCATGCCTTATTCCAACTCTTCCCTCTGCTGAACATCTTAACAAACTTCGTTCTAAAAACATTTTTTCAGGTTTGGATTTTGTTCTTGATCAATGGCATCATCTATGTAAAGGTATAAAATTGGAAAAAGAAATGTCAGGTTTTGATAAGGAGGTAGCAGGGTAGATAGATTGAAATCCCTAGTACATGAAGGAACTGAGCAGTAAATCAGTCTGGAAAAGCAGGAGGCAGTCTACCTTGTTGTTATTGTAAAATTGTCTTCTCATAAAAACTCAGCAAGCATTATTAAGCTTTTGGCAAGTATACTAAATACAAGAAATTGCCAAATGCTATAGCTACAATGGAAAAAATGGGAAAAAATATTGTCCTCAAGGAATTTACATTGCACTAGGGGCCCATAATATTCACATAGATGACGAAATATCCTATGATTTAAAGAGGGAAAAGGTACTAAAAATTGAGAGCACCTTGAAAGCTTTTCTATAGAAGATGCCATTTAATGCTAGTATTTAATGAAGCCAAAAGATTTAAAGAGACAGAGTTCAGGAAGCTGCACATTCTATGAGGGACAATTGTAGGAGTGAAAAAACAAAGAAGTTGCAATATGAAGTAGAAGTCCTTTTAAGTATAAAGTAAACATTCCATACCTTTAAATGTCTTAAAAGCTCAACTGCCTATGAAAAAGTCAGCCAAGGCAATGAATGCTGCCTTAGGTCACAGACTGTATCCTTAACTTTGCCATTAGTCATACATCTGCATAAGACTCAACAAGGATCTGGAAAATATCTGACTAATAACTCCTTTGCCTGAGTGTTGGAGGGATAACTGCCATATTGGAACTAAGGTATATGCCTAAAAGATAAAGCAAGATAAATAAAGGTGACATCAAGCAAGAAGTCATAGTATCTCTTCCACCCAAAAATCTCCAATCTTGTTTATTTTCCTTTATATTCACTTATACTTTCTCATTTAGTGATAACTTTATTTCTTTAGTTAATGTTTCAGGTGACATCTCTTTTAAAGTTTATTTGATTTTATTGAATAAAAAAGCATTTTCATAACAGTACAAAAAAGACAATTGTACATGAAACTGAAAGTCTACTATGCACAATTGGCTATTTCTTTCAAATATGCAACAAAACTATCATGCATTTTTCTTTTTTATCTTCCCTTCCCTCTTTTCCCTAGAGATGGGTACCATTAGACAAAAATTGATATATACATATAGGTTATACATAGATATATGTATGCATGTATGTATACACACACATACACACACATATATATGTACATGCATTTACACATGCACATATGTGTATATGTCTCTATGTGTGTATATGTGTATATGTATGTAAACTTATCTATGCTGTAATGGTAATGAAATTGAAAGGTCCCTCTGTATTGGAAAACTAAGAGGTACTTAGCACCTAGGTCAAATTAAGCCTCTGTTAAGGCAACAGAAGATATGAACTCCTGTTGCTGACATAATGGAAGGCGCTGAAAAGGGAGAAGCTATACTGTACATAAGGAAAAGCCATACAGAGGAAGAGTCAGAACTCCTTGGGATAAGTTTTATGGAGGCAGAAGCAGGTGCTGGAAAGGAGGCTGAAGAGGAAAGACCCAGACTGGAGGGAATGATTTTGATTTTGGGAACCTGGGTGAAGTGATTTTGATTCTGGGAACTAGGTGGAGATTCTGCTGGGAAGCTACCAAATTCTACTGGAATCTGCCAAAGATTGAGGAAGCATGACTGTGATACTGGTGCTCTTTATGAACCTGTTTGTGGCTTTGTTAAGCTTTGACTCCCTGGGAATAGAGATTATGAAGGATTTAAGGTGGACTGGGCACTGTAAGCTTCAGTGTGGAACAGGAACAGTATGGAGAGTTGGACAAGGAATTAGGAGCTCTTTGCCTTTGAACCCGGGTGACAGTTTGGTGAATCCAGGTAGAAGCTGGGACCATGGAAGAGGATCCAGGGAATCTGAGAGACTATCCTGAGTCAAGCTGAAAGAAGACTTTACTTGGATACTGTGCACCACCTGAGAATATTGTAACTTATTTGTGACTGAGGGGTAGATGGCCTATACATTTTACACTACTCCTTAAGAGAGTGCTAAGTAGTGACCAATATTGTAAGTTAGTGTGCTCCATGAGTGGAGAATTTTGACTATTGTATTTTGTGACCTTTAAGGAGGCAAGCCTCCTTAAGGTTGATTGAATGATGGGAGTTGATTGAAAAATTGAGTTACCAAGTGATTTATTGACTAAACGATTATATTTTGTTCAAAACTGTGTGACCACTGTAGTGAAAACTATGTGGCCATTTTCTGTGATAAGTTGTTGTGAATGCTATAATTTGACTATCTCTTACAAGTTGTAACATTGTGAATGCTGTACCTTGATTTACTGTGAATATTTTGCTCTGATTTGTTATTGAATAAATAGTGTTCACTATACTATGTAATCAGAACCTTAAAAGCTATCCACAGTAGCATTCTTTTGGAAAGCTGCTTGTTCTAGGCTTTACACATGCATACTTCTATTTATCAGAATACAAATAGTATCTTTCTTCATAGGTCATTTATAGTTAATTTGGGTATTTATAATAGACAAAAATAACCTATTCACTCAAAATGATCCTTTAAACAATATTGCTGGGGGAATTCTAGAAGATAAGAGAAGTAAGCAGTAAATTGCTATAACTCTCCTTTATTAACCTTCAAACAACAATAAAATAGCTCCACTGAACAAATCCTAGAAGAGATAAACCAGTGGAGAGAAAGGATAGAGTAGATTTGTAGCCCGGAGAGTTGGCATATTGGTGAGAAAGGTTCATATTACCAGGGTAAAAGGGGAACACAGTCCAAATCACAGTCACAGTAAACCACTGGGAGATCCTAACCAAATAATTCCTTAAAAATTAGAATTGAGGGGCGGCTAGGTGGCGCAGTGAGTAAGAGCGTCGGCCTCGGAGTTTGGATGACCTGAGATCAGATCCGGCCTCAGAAAATGAGCACCCACGCATAAATCAAATGACTAGCCGTGTAACCTTGAGCAAGTTACTTAACCCCAATTGCTTTAAAAAAAAAATTAGAATTGGGTGAGTGGAAGATAAAGACTCTATGAGACATCAAGAATCAGTCAAATAAAATCAAAAGAATGAACAAATTGAAGGAAAAGCAAAATCCATCATTGGAAAAACAACTGACCTGGAAAACAGATCCAGGAAAGATAATTTAAGAATTATTGGATTACCTGAAAGCAATGATAAAAAAAGAACCTGGGAAACAGCTTTTAAGATATTATCAATGAAAAGTGCCCTGGTATTCCACAAAAAAGGTAAAATAGTCATTGAAAGAGTCTACCAATGATCTCCTGAAAGAGATCCCAAAATAAAAACTCTAAGGGATATTGTCACAAAATTTCATAACCATAAGGGCAAGGAGAAAATACTCCAAGCACATAGGAATAAACCATTTAAATGTCACAGAACCACAGTCAGGATTACTGAGGACTTAGCAGCTTTTACATTAAAGGAGCAAAAGACTTGGAACATGATTTGCCAGAAGGCAAAGGAGTTTAGATTACAACCAAGTATCAAATATCCAGAAAACTGAGAATAATATTTCAGGGAGAAAAGATGGACATTCAATAAAATAGGGAGCTTTCAAACTTTCTTAATAAAAAAGAGTTAAACAGAAAATTTGATCTTCAAATACAAGCTTCAAGAGAAATATAAAAAGGTAAACAGGAAAGAAAAAAAACAAACAAATCATGTGATTCAATAAGGGTAAAATGTTTACATAGCTACACAGGTATGTACATTTACATACCTACACATGATACTTGTAACTCTTGAGAACTCTATCTTTATTAGGGCCATTAGGAGGGAAATACATAGACAGAAGGTGGGATTATAAGGTGCCTTTGAGGTGATGATAAAAATTAATTAATTATTTTAATTAATTGATTGATTGATTGATTGATTAAGGGGAGCATAAAAGATTCTATTAGGAGAAGAGGAAAGGGACAAGCAGAATAGGGTAAATTACATCATATGAAGAACACAAAGACCTATTACATTACAAGGAGTAAAGGGAAGGGGTCAAGCACTGCTTAAACATTGCTCTTATTGGATTTGACTCAAATAGGGAATAACATACATATTAAGTTGCATATAGAAATATCTTACTCTATAGGCAAGTAGTAGAAGTAAGGGGAAAGAAAAAGGAGGAGTCAGGCGGCTAGGTGGCACAGTGAGTAGAGTGGAGTCAGAAGGACCTGAGTTTGGATCCAGCCTCAGACACTTAACGCACACACAAACCAAAAAACCTAGCCATGTGACCTTGGGCAAGTTACTTAACCCCAACTACCCTCCAAAAAGAAAAAGAAAAAAGAAAAAAAGGGAGTGGATATAAAGGAGGGCAGAAGGGAAAGGAGGCATAGAGGAAAAGTAAAAGAAAAAGTAGGCATGTTGACAGAAGGGAGGGCAGACTAAGGGAAGTGGCAGTCAGAAGCATAACCATGGTGAGGAAGAAAGGTTGAAAGGATAGAGAAAAATATAAATGAGGTTGGGAGTAGGGAAATAGGATGAATAGAAAAACACAGTAATCATAACTGTGAATGTAAATTAGATGAAAACTTCCATCAAAAGGTAATTAATAAGAGATTAGATTATGAAACAAAATCCTATAATTTGTTGTTTGAAAGAAATATATTTGAAGCAGAGAAATACACACAGAGTAAAGGCAAAAGGCTGGAGCAGAATATATTGTGCTTCAGTTGAAGTAAAAAAAATCAGGTGTAGCAATCTGATCTCAGACAAAGCAAAAGCATAAATGGATCTCATTAAAAAGATAAGTAGGAAACTACATCTTGCTAAACATTACCATAGACAATGAAGTCTTATCAATACTAAACATATATGCACCAAGTGGTATAGCTTCCAAATTCTTAGAGAAGTTAAGAGAGTTACAGGAAGAAACAGACAGCAAAACTATACCAGGCAGATATTGAACTGATGATGGTTCTGTCAATGTGAATGAATGTTATTGTGGCTATGTTAAGTTTTGTATCCCCAGGAATAGAAACTGTGAAGGACTTGAGGGGAACTGGATATTTTGAGCTTCAACATGGAACAGGAACAGGACAAGGGGCTGGATGAGGTATTGGGAGCTTTCTGCCTTTGAACCCAGGTGACAGTTGGTTGGATACAGGTAGGAGCTGGAACGATGGAAAACAAACAATAGAATCTAAGAGGCAGCCTTGAGTCAAGATGAAAAGACCACTCCTTGGGTACTTAATGAAAGCTGAGAAGATCATGATTTACTCTGGCCTAGGTGTGGGAGGACTTTGTACTCTGCCTCCTATACATCATCAGGATGGTTCAATTAATGATGATTGGGAAATAATATCCAATTAAGAAGAAAGAAGATGTTTCACAGAGATTAAGACAATGTGACCTAGGGGTAAAAAACTTCAAACTCTATACTTTGTGTCCATTAAGGAGGCTTACCTCCTTAAGGATGATTGAGTTAAGGACATACTGAATGACTGTACTTTACATCCTTTAAAGAGGCTTGCCTCCTTGAGGATGATTGAGTGATATTGAATGATATCTTGTGCTTGAAACTATGTGACCAGGGCAGAGTCAAGATGGCAAAATAGTGACAGAAATTCTGCCTAGCTCTGGCTCCCACCACTTCCAAATTTATGTAACAGGGGACTCTGAACAAACTCTAGAGATACAGAAGCCAAAAAATGACACAGAGAAGTTAACCTCCCACTGAGGACAGCCCAGCAGCCCAGAACGGAGCTGCCAGCACAGCACTCTGGGAGCCAAGGCCAGGCTTGCATGACTAGGAGGTTTTAGCCCCAGGGTGGCCAGACAAGCAATTGGCTGGAGGGACTCCAGAACACCAGCAGCTGTGGCGATTCCAGAATTGCCAACAGATAAATGCCTAGGACAAAGTGAGAGGTCAGTGCCCTATGGACATTCAGACTGGTTGGGAGAGCATGTTGGACTCTTGCCCTGGGGGTGAAAAGCCACTGATTAACCATGACACAGCCTGCCACGTTGCAGCTTCAGCTCCTAGCTTATGAACTGTAGCATAACCCGACAATCAGGGGGTAATCAATCTTGCTTTAACCTTCTTGGATCTGGATTGGTCTTGGGTGGAGGTCATGGGGTCTGTGACCAGCTTGCAAGAGCATGTGGAGGCTTCAGAGAGGGAACCCAACTAATAGCTCAGGCAGCTGAGAAAACCCCAGCATTTGGGATGGAAGCTCCCCTGGCTGGTGGCATAGTCCTACTGTGGCAACAAGACCAAAACTCAAGTAATTGAGTGTCAATATGACCAGGCAAAGGAAACAAAATTAACAGAAAAATTCAACATTAGACTCTTATTTGGGGGGCAAAGAGGATCAAAGCATGGAATAGGAGGAGGACTGCCAGGTCAGAAAGCCTGCACCAAAAGCAGCAAATGAAAACACAAGCTGTTTACAGGTCATATAGAACATTAAGAAGCAGATAAGAGAAGTGGAGGAAAAATTGGGAAGAGAAATGAGAAAGATGCGAGAAAAGTATGAAATGAGAGTCAACAGTCTGACAAAGGAAAATAGCACCTTAAAGAAAACACTAACTCAAATGGCAAAAGAAGCTCAAAAAGGCAATGAATAGAAGAAAGCCTTAAAAAGCCAAGTTTTCCAGATGGAAAAAGAATCTCAAAAGCTCACTGAGGAGAATCATTCCTTTAGAATTAGACTGAAGCAAATAGAAGCTAGTGACTTTATAAGAAATCAAGGTGCTGTTAAGCAGATCTAAACAAATGAAAGAATAGAAGGTAATGTGAAATATCTCATAGGAAAAAACATGGACCTGGAAAAGAGATCCAGGAGAGATTATTTAAAAATTATTGGACTACATGAAAATCATGATCAGGGAAGGAACAAAGAAATCATCCTCCAAGAAACTCTCTGGGAGAATTGCCCTGATGTTTTAAAAACCAGAGAGCAAAACAGAGGTTGAAAGAATCCACAGATAACCTCCTGAAAAAGATCCCACAAAGAAAAATCCTAGGAATATTATAGTGAGGTTCCAGAATTCCCAGATGAAGGAGAAAATACTACAAGCAGCCAGGAAGAAATGACTTGAGTACTGTGGAAAAGCAAGCAGGGGAGCTCAGGATTTGGCAGCTTCTACACTGAGGGACTGAAAGGCTTGGAATATGATATTCCAGAGAGGAAAGGAGCTGGGGTTAAAACAAAGAATTACCTACCCAGAAAAACTGAGTATCATGAATCAGGAGAAAATATTCAGTGGAATAAAGAACTTTCAAAAACCAGAGTTGAATAGAAAAATTGACATTCAGATACAAGAAGCAAGAGATGCTTGAGAAGGTAAACAGCCATAAGAAATTATAAGGGACTTATCAAAGTTGAACTATTTATATCCCGACATGGAACAATGATAAGTGTAATTGATGAAAATTTTCTCAGTATGAAAATAGTTGAAGAAGCATATATGGGCATAAGAATATATATTTGAATGTGTGTATACATGTTTACAGGTATACATAGATAGGGGGCATAAGAGTAGTTTAATAGGAAAGGATGATACTTAAAAGTTGAAATTAAGAGGTTAGAGAGCAATACAACAAGAAGAGATGGGGAGAGATAGAATGGGGTTAACTATCTCATATAGAAGAGGCAAGGGAAAATGTTTACAAAGGAGGGGAAGAACAGGAAGGCAAAAAGGCAAAACCTTATTTTCATTGAATTTAGCTCAGGGAGAGAATGACATACATACTTAATAGGATATCTCACTCTACAGTATAGTAGGGGGGAAGGGGATGAGAGGGAGGGTGGGAGGGAAGGCAGGGAGGGAAGTTGGAAACACCTACTTTTGAAAAGGGACAATAACAAAGTAGAAAATAGGTCAATTGGGAGGTGGGATAGGATGGAGGGAAATATACTATTTATTAATACTATTTACATATAATTGGGAAATAAAATAAACAGGCATCAAGGCACAGAGATTCACCTTGCCCTACTGAAAAAGTCGAAGGGTGTATGGGAGAAGATTTGAGAGAGAGTAGATGGGATGAGGGGATATCCTGTGGGACTGCTATCCTTTGGTGGAGGATAGGGAAAAATGGGGAAAAAATTGTAACTCAAAATCTGGTGGAAATGAATGATGTAAACCAGAAGTTAATAAAGCATTTGGAAAAAAAAAAAAAAACAAATAACAACAACAACAATAAAACCATATGACCATGTTTGTAAAAATATATGTCCATTTGAATGATGTTGTTATGCCATAACATTGTGAGTGCTGTACTTTGGTTTCTGTGAATATTATGTTTTAATTTACTGCTGAATAAGTAATGAGTTCACTATATTATGTAATCAGAGCATTGAAGGTGTTCACAGCAGCAGTTCTTTGGAAAGTTGTTCTTGCTTGTCTTTACTAGTGAATTATATTAAACATTTAGAGAAAAATTGATTCTAATACTTTATAAACTATTTGAGAAAATTGGAGACACAAGTACTGTACTGACACTTAAAACAAAGAAGGGCCAAAAGAAAGAAAGAAAAGTTATGGACCAATTTCCTTCATGAATATAAATGTAAATATTTTAAATAAAATATTATCAAAACCACTACAACAACTTATCATGAGATACAATCATGATAATTATAAACTTTGACCAAGTAGGATATATTCTAGGAATACAAGTATGGTTCAATATTAGGAAAATTATTAGTACAATCAATCATATGAGCAAAAAAACTTGTAGAAACCATATGATTATCTCAATAGATGCGGAAAAAGCCTTTAACAAAATAGAGCATACATTCTTATTAAAAACACTAGAAAGTATAGCAATGAATGGAGTCTCCCTTAAAATAATAAGTAGCTTCTATCTAAATCCATCAGCAAGTATTATATGTAATGGGGATTAGATGCATTTCAGTAAGATCAAAGGTGACACAAGGATGTCCACTATCATCCCTCTTATTCAATCTGGTACTAAAAATATTAGCAGTAGCAATAAGAGAAGAAAAAGAAATAGAAGGAATCAGGTTAGGAATAGAAGAGGCTAAGCTATCACTCTTCAGAAGATATAATGATATATTTAGAGGATACTAGAGAATCAAGTAAAAAATGACTTGAAATAATAAATAAATTTGACAAAGTTGCAGGATATAAAATAAAGACAAATAAATCCTCAGCTTTCCTATACATATCTTTTTTTTTTTATATTTGAAACATTTAATTTTAAAACATCGAATTCCAGATCCATTCCCTTCCTCCCTTGTTACGCACTCCCGCTGGGAAGAGGAGCAATTCAGTATATGTTGTACATGTATAGCTATGCAAAACATTACCATAGTAGATGTATTTTAAAAGACTGGCTATATTTCCCTCCCCCCCCATCCCACCCCCCACCTGGTCCATTCCCTACTTTGATCCTATCCCTCTTCACAAGTGGGTGCCTCCAATCTCCCCTGCCCCAGCATACCCTCCCCTCTATCATCCATTTCTCATCACCCTCCCCCCTCCTCTCCTGCAGGGTGAGATATCCCATGTAAGGTGCATGTCATTCTCTCCCTGAGCCACATTCAATGAGAATATAGTTTTGCCTTTTTGCCTTCCTGTTCTTCCCCTCCCCTGCAAATACTTCCCCTTGCCTCTTCTACATGGGATAGTTAATCTCCCGTATCTCCCCATCTCCTCTCGCCATATTCCTCTCTCACCTCTTAACTTCACCCTTTAAGTATCATCCCTTCCCACCATATTCTACTTGTGCCCTCTATCCATGTATACCTGTAAACATATATACATAAATTCACATATGTATTAATATGCCCTTATACCCTTCTTCAACTATTTTCATAACGAGAAAGGTTTCATCAGTTAAAGTTATTGTTTTTATATGTAGGAATGTAAATAGTACAACTTTAATAAGTTCCTTTTGATTTCTTTTCCCTGTTTACCTTCTCAAGCAGTTCTTGCTTCTTGTGTCTGAATGTCAAATTTTCTATTCAACTCTGTTTTTTTCCTCAAGAATGCTTGAAAGTCCTCTATTACACTGAATGACCATTTGTTCCCCTGGAACAAGATACTCAGTTTTGCTGGGTAGATGATTCTTGGTTTTAATCCCAGGTCCCTTGCCCAGCAGAATATCATATCCCATACCCTTCAGTCCCTCAGGGTAGAAGATGACAGGTCCCATGCTATTCTGATTGTGTCTCCACAGTATTGAAATTGTTCTTTCCTGGCTACTTGTAGTATTTTCTCCTTGATCTAGGAATAATGGAACCTGGATATAATATTCCTGGTGGTTTTCTTTTTGGGATCTTTTTCAGGAGGTGATTGGTGGATTCTTTCAAACTTTTTTCACCCTCTGGGTCTAAAGCATCAGGGCAAGAATTGCTTGAAGGATTATTTCTAGGTTCTTTCTTTGGTCATGGCTTTCAGGTAGTCCAATAATTTTTAAATTGTCTCTCCTGGATATATTTTCCAGTTCAGTGGTTTTTCCCATGAGATATCTTACATTGCCTTCTATTCTTTCATTTGTTTGGATCTGTTTAACAGCATCTTGATTTCTCATAAAGTCACTAGCTTCCATTTGCTCCTGTCTAATTCTGAAGGAATGAATCTCCTCAGTGAGCTTTTGAGATTCTTTTTCCATCTGGCAATTTTGGCTTTTTAAGCCATTCTTCTCCTCATTGTCTTTTTGAGCTTATTTTGCCATTTGAGTTAGTCTATTTTTAAGGTGTTATTTTCCTCAGTCAGGCTGTTGACTCTCATTTCATACTTTTCCTGCATCCTTCTCATTTTTCTTCCCAATTTTTCTTCCACTTCTCTTATTTGGTTTTTAAAATCCTTCTTAAGGTCCTCTATGGTTTGTAAACAGCTCATATTTTCAGTTGAGCCTTTTGGTGCAGGAGTTCTGACCTCCCAGTCCTCTTCCTGTTCCACAGTTTGGTACTCTTTGCCCCCCATATACGAGTCTAATGTTGAATTTTTCTGTTTATTTTGTTTCCCTTGCCTAGGCATGTTGCCACTTAATTACTTGACTTTTGGGTTTGTTGCCACAGTAGGACTCAGCCAGCAGCCAGGGGACCTTCTATCCCAAACATTGGGGTCCTCTCAACTTCTGGAGATATGAGTTGGGTGCCTTCCCTGAAGCCCACACACACTCTGGCAAGCTGGTCGCACACCCCAAGACCTCCACCCCAAAGCATAATCCAGATCCAACAAGGTTAAAGCAAGAGTGTAACCCCCCAGACTAATTGCTGGATCTCCCTATAGTCCACAGGCCAGGAGCTGAAGCTGCAACTGAAGCTGCAAAATGGCACCTGTGCCATGGCTCCTCAGGGACTTCCAGCCCCCAGGGGAAGAAGCTGATGTGCTCCCAAATACTGGTCCCAAAGTCCATAGGGCACTAACCTCTCACTTCGTCCTAGGCATCTATGTGTTGGTAATTCTGGAAACCCCACAGCTGCTGGTGTTCTGGCTTCCCTCCAGCCTATTGTTGGTCTGGCCACCCTGGGGCTAAAACCTCAAACTCATGCAGACCTGGGCTTGGCTCTCAAAACACTGTGCTGGTCAATCCCTCCTGGGCTGCTGGGCTGTCCTCAGTGGGAGGTTAGCTTCTCTGTGTCATTTTGTGGGTTCTGGAGCTCCAGGGATTGTTCAGAGTCCCCATTTACATAATTTTGAAGTGGTGTGGGCTGCAGCACTGTGGAAGTGCTGTTTCTACTCCACCATCTTGGCTCTGCCCCCTCCTATACATTTCTAATGAAGTCCAAAAGCAAAAATTAGAAAGAGAAATTCCATTTAACGTTACTGTAGACACTATAAAATATTTGGGAATCTATCTGACAAAACATATCCAGGAACTATATGAACACAATTATGAAATATTATTCACACAAATAAATTTGGATCTAAATAATTGTAGAAACAGCAGTTGCTCCTGTCTAGGTCAAGGTAATATAATAAAAATGACTATTTTACCTAAATTAAATAACCTGTTTAGTGCCATGCCAATAAATAAAAATAGTTACAAAATTCATCTGAAAGAACAAAATTTCCAGAATATCAAGGGATTTAATGAAAAGAAATGCTAGAGAAGGAGAACTAGTCATAATATATTTTAAGCTGTATTACAAAGCAGCAATCATCAAAACCACTTGGCTAAGGAATAGAGAGGTGCATCATTGGAATCGATTAGTACAGGAGACACAGTGGTCAATGAGTATAGTAATTTATTCTTTGATAAAGCCAAAGACCCTAGCTTATGGGAGAAGAATTCAGTATTTGGCAGCAACTGCTGGGAAAAACTGGAAAATAGTATGGCAGAAACAGGGGATAGACAGATATCTAACAACATATACCAAAATAAAAGTCGATGGGTGCAAGATATAAATATAAAGGCTGAGACTGCAAGCAATCTGGGAGAGTGAGAAATAGTTTACCTATCACATCTATGGAAAAGAGAGGGATTTAGGACCAAAATATAGAAAGCATTAAAAATGCAAAATGGATAATTTTGATTATATTAGATTGTAATGTTTTTGTACAAATGAAGTTAATATAACTAAGATTAGGAGTGGAGTGGAAAATTGGGAATGAATTTTACAACCTATGTCTTTGATAAAGGCCTCATTTATAAAATATACAGAGACATGAGTCAAATTTATAATAACACAAGTCATTACCTAATTGATGAATGAACAAAATATATGTACAGGTAGTTTTGAGAGGAAGAAATTAAAGATATCTCTATGCACATGAAAAAATGCTCTAAATCACTATTGATTAGAGAAATGCAAATAAAAACAACTCTTAGATACCACATCTCACCATTCAAATTGGCTAAGATGACAAAACAGGAAAATTATTACACCCCTTTAAGACTTTACCCAAACTCTGAGAACTCACAGAGAACTCAGACAAATGACAGGCAACTCAGACTGGGTTAGAGACACCTGTGTGTGTGTGTGTGTTTCTACCCCCCCTCCCCCCTTGAACCAACACAGGTTCAAGGATTTCGGGATATTGAGCACATGCTGCTAACAGGGGAGCACTCCCCTCCTGTGAGGAGCGTGCTGCAAAGTGGGAGAACAGAGTTGGGGGAAAATGAGGTAAAAGGAGGGAGGTGAGGTGAAAGAGGATGAGAGAGAGAAGAGGGGGTTGAGAACGAGAAAGAGATTAAATGGCAAGATACATTACATCTTGGTTTCAGGACTCCATTTTCTGTTCGGGAGGAGCAGGCTCCCCCGAGGGGTTCATGGGGGAGAACCAGAGGTCGTAGTGGGGCAACTAGAGGTCGTAGTGGGGTGACTGGGAAATGAACTCTCCAAGGGTTCATAGTGGGGTGATCAGAGGGGTCATAGTGGGGCAACCAGAATCGTGGAGGCAATTGGAGAGTCATAGAGGTGTCTGGAGAGGTAAGTTTGGCATCAGCCCAGTAAGGCAGGATCCTTAAAGAAAATGATAAATGCTAGAGAGGATATGGAATAATTGGAACACTACTGCACTATTGGTGGAGTTGAGAACTGATTCAACCATTCTGGAGAGCAATCTGGAAGTATGTACAAAAGGCTATAAATTAGTGCATACCCATTGACCCAGCAATACCACTCCTAAGGCTGTATCACAAAGAGATCATAACAGTGGGTAAAGAGCCCATTAGTGCAAAAATATTTATAACAGTTCTTTTTGTGGTGGCAAAGAATTGGAAATCAAGGGGATGCCTATCAATTTTGGAGTGGCTGAACAAGTTGTGGTGTATGAATGTAATGGAATCCTATTGAGGTATAAGAAATGAGCACATGGGCCGCATAATAACCTGGACAGACTTATGTTATATAAACTGATGCTGAGTGAGTAGAGCCTCTGAACCTAGGTAAGCCCATTCTTTCAAAAGTTGTAGTTTTAACATATTAATAAATAAAATGTTAATTCTCTGGGTAAAATAATTTGGAAATGCATTCAACAAAATTGAATTCACCTAATTGGTAATAGATTTGTTTCAAATTTCAAACTGGTAATCTTCTGTATCAGTTATGTCAAGCAATTTTTCATAATTTAGTTAGAGCTAAACCAATTTAGCTGTCACTTAAGCAAATTATAAGACATTTGAGTTATTATTTTAATGCTAAGACCTAAGACTGGTAGCTGGTAATGGAATACTATGTGAGTGTGTGTGTGTGTGTGTGTGTGTGTGTGTGTGTGTGTGTGTGTGTGTATGTGTGTATGTAAAGGACAGCATGTGGTGAAAACCTCATCCCAATTGTTTTTGCCCATTCAGAACAGTCCCCAGGGCTAGTCATATGACACAGCCCACAGCAGCTCTAAGGGTAGATAGGGTGAATATGAAGCCCCTTCTCTTTGGTCCCCATCAATCTCCTTTACTTTTTAAACTTCCTAAAATAGTTTGTTTGGGTTATAGAATTCCTAAACAATGAACTTGACTTGCTGAGAATTTGCAAATGTATAGAAATGACCTCTAATGATTTGCTTTTATACCAGAACAAATTTAAATTTGAGATTTAAGTCCTGGTAAATTTTTCCCTAAACTGTGATTCGTGAAACTTGATATTTCAGGTAAAAGCTTATGGGACCATAATTGATTTTATTTTGAGCAGGCTAATGGATTACAATAATCCATCCATAATCAATAGTCAATAATCCATTATCTGAGAAAAATACCATGAGCTACTCATAGTAAATGTGATTCAAGTGAAGGTCTGTATTAAGGAAAAGGTGAGAGAACAATTTTAGCCACAGTCTAAAATGGGATCCTCCTGACTTAGCTTCCCCATTGTGTTCCTTTGAAAAGAAATGCTACCTACCTGGCTATTCCTGAATCTGGTAATGAGGTGGAATTGATACTGCATGGTTGGAAAAATGAATTATCTGGATTCTTTACTTGGCATAAATTTTGTCTTTCTTTATCCTTTTATGACATATTTCTATAATCAGAGCAAATGGTCATTAAAAGCTATAAGCACAATACAAGTGTGTGAGATCCTGCAATATTGACCTGAATATGTAGTCATTCCATATCCCAAATGACTAAAAGTAAATTCAGATTGATTGGGGAAGAGACTTTCTTAGAGGGAGGTAATTAATTTTTGTAGAGTGAGGTAACCTACTTGTCCTAGTCCTTAAGAATTTGGACTGTTTGTATTGGCATCACAAATAGCTCAAAATATCTAGGAGTCTTGTATGCCCAACCAGGGTCTTAATAAACTTACTACTTTGACTGAAAAAAAATTAAAAATCCCAAATTAAATGCAAAATTTGAAATTCTAAAAGTCAATGGAGAAATTAATAAAATTGGAACTAATAAAACTACTGAATTAATAAATAAAAATAAAAGCTGGGTTTCTGAAAAAAAAACAAAATAGGTAAATTTTGGTTAATCAAATTTTAAAAAGAAAGAAGAAAATCAAATTATCAGCATAAAAAAATGAAAAGTATGAATTCATCCCCAAAGTAAAGGAAGGTAAACCATAAATTCAGAGCTATTTTGCCCTACTGTATGCCAATACATCTGACAAACTTAGGGAAATGAAGTAATAGTTAAAAATATATAAATTTTTCAGGTTAACAGAAGAGGAAATAAAATACTTAAATAACCACACTTCACAAAAAGAATTTGAATAAGCCATCAATAAAATCACTAAGAAAAAAATCAGCAGGGTCAGATGGATTTGAAAGTGAATTGGATCCAACAATTAAAGAACAATTAATTGCAACACTCCATAAATTATATGGGAAAAAATAGGTGAAGAAGGGATACTACCAAATTGTTTGTATGATGCATATATAGTGTTGATACTTAAACCAGCAAGAACCAAAACAGAGAAAAAAATTATAGAACAGTTTCCCTAATGAATATTGATTCAAAAATTTTAAACAAAATATTAGCAAAGAGATTATAGCAACTTTCCATCAGGATGATACATTATGACAAGGTAGAATTAATACCAGGAATTTAGGACTGCTTCTATATTAGGGAAACTATCAGTATCACTGACCATATCAATAACAAAACTAAGAGAAATTAGGTGATTATCTCAATACATGCAGAAAAAGTTCTTGACTAAATACAGCACCCATTCTTATTAAGAATACAAGAGGATGGGGCAGAGTCAAGATGGCAGAGTAGAAATAGCACTTCCAAGGTGCTCTGCCCCACACCACCTCCAAACAATGTAAAAGGGGAATCTGAACAACTTCTGGAGCCCCAGCACCCACAAAATGACACAGAGAAGCTAGCCTTCTGCTGAGGACAGCCCAGCAGCTCTACAGGGAGCGGCCAGCGCAGTGCTCTGAGAGCAGGCAGCACAGCGCACTTGGAACCGACAGTGCAGCACACTGAGAGCTAAGCCCAGGCCCTTGTGAGCTACGGTTTTAGCCCCAGGGTGGCCAGGCCACCAGCAGCTATGGCGATTCCAGAATTATCAGCACAGATATGCCTAGGACAAAGTGAGAGGTTACTGCCCTATGGACTTTGGTACCAGTATCTGGGTAACACATCGGCTTCCTCCCCTGGGGGCGAAAAGCTACTGAGGAAACCTAGCACAGAGGCCATTTTGCAGCGTCAATGGTAGCTCCAGCTCCCAGTTTGCGAACTGTAGGGAGACTCAGCAATCAGTCTGGGGGTTAATCATTCTTGCTTTAAACTGCCTGTATCTGGATTGTGGAGTGGGGGGGAAGTTTGGGGTGGGTATCCAATTTGCCAGAGTGGGTGGAGGCTTTACAGAGGACGCCCAACCTCTGGAAGTTGTGAAGACTCCATATTTGGGACGGAAGCTCTCCTGTCTGGTGGCAGAGCCCTACTGTGTCAAAAAGCCCCCAAATCAAGTAATTATGTGACAGTATGCCTAGGCAATGGAAACAAAATAAACAGAAAAATGAAACTTTAGACTCCTATTGTGGTGGCAAATAGGATCAAAGCATGGAACAGGAGGAGGACTGTGAGGCCAGAACTCCTGCACTAAAAGCCCCAAATGAAAATACAAGCTGGCTACAGGCGACAGAGTACCTTAAGAAGCAGATAAGAGAAGTGGGGGAAAAATTGGGAAGAGAAATGAGAAAGTTGCAAGAAAAGTATGAAATGACCGTCAACAGCCTGACTGAGGAAAACAGCAGCTTAAAAAATAGACTAATTCAAATGGCAAAAGAGGCTCAGAAAGGCAATGGGGAGAAGAATGCCTTAAAAAGCCGAATTTGCCAGATAGAAAAAGAAACTAAAAAGGTCACTGAGGACAATCATTCCTTCAGAATTAGACTTGGGCAAATGGAAGCTAGTGACTTTATGAGAAGTCAAGATGCTGTAAAACAGATCCAAACAAATGAAAGAATAGAAGGCAATGTAAGATATCTCATGGGAAAAACCACTGACCTGGAAAATATATCCAGGAGATATAATTTAAAGATTATTGGAATACCTGAAAGCCATGATCAAAGAAAGATCCTAGAAATCATCCTTCAAGAAATTCTGAAGGAAAATTGCCCTGATATTTTAGACCCAGAGGGGGTAATAGAGGTTGAAAGAATCTACCAATCACGTCCTGAAAAGGATCCCTGAAAAGAAAACTCCTAGGAATGTTATAGCCAGGTTCCAGAACTCCCAGATCAAGGAGAAAATACTACAAGCAGCCAGGAAGAAACAATTCCAATATTGTGGAAACACAATCAGAATAGCCCAGGACCTGGCAGCTTCTACACTGAGGGATAGACGGGCATGGAATATGATATTCCAGAGGGCAAAAGAACTGGGAATGAACCCACGGGTCACCTACCCAGCAAAACTGAGTCTCTTGTTTCAGGGGAAAATATGGTCATTCAGTGGAATAGAGGACTTTCAAGCATTCTTGAGGAAACAAACCAGAGTTGAATAGAAAATTTGACATCCAGATGCAAGAAGCAAGAGATGCCTGAAAAGGTAATCAGGGAAAAAAATCAAAAGGAACTTATCAAAGTTGAACTATTTACATTCCTACATGGAAAAAGTTATTGTGTCTACACAGTTATTGTGTCTGATGAAACCTTTCTTATTATGAAAATAATTGAAGAAGGGTATATGGACATATGAATACATATGTGAATTTGTGTATATATGTTTACAGGTATACATGGATAGAAGGCACAGGTTGAATTTGGTGGGAAGGGATGATACTTTAGGGGTGAAGTTAAGAGGTGAGAGAGGAAAGTGACAAGAGGTGATGGGGAGAAACAGAGTAGGGTAAATTATCTCATGTAGAAGAGGCAAGGGGAAGTATTTGCAGGGGAGGGGAAGAACAGGAAGGCAAAAAGGCACAACCCTATTCCCATTGAATTTGACTCAGGGAGAGGATGACATATATACTAAATGGGATATCTCACCCTGTAGGAGAATATGGGGAAGGGAGATGAGAGGGGGGATGATGGAGGGGAGGGCATTCTAGGGGGACGGGGGCTTGGAAGTACCTACTTTCGAAGAGGGACAGGATGAAAGTAGGGAATGGACCAGGTGGGGGGTGGGATGGGTGGGAGGGAAATATTAGCAGTCTTTTACAAAATATCTACTATGGTAATGTTTGGCATAGCTATACATGTAAAACACATACTGAAATGCTTATCTTCCCAGAGGGAGTGGGTGACAAGGGAGGAATGAATGGATCTGAAATTCGAAGTCTTAAAATTAAATGTTTCAGATTTATATAATTACTATTATTAATACTATTTTGCATGTAATTGGGAGATAAGATGTTCAGAGATTCACCTAGCCCTAATGGCATAGCCCAAGGGGGTATGGGTGACGATATGGGAAAGAGCAGATTGGAGGAGGGGATATCTAGTGGGATTGCTATTCTGGGGTGGTGGGTAAGGAAAAATGGGGAAAAATTGTAACTCAAAATCTGGTGGAAATGAATTATGTAAACCAGAAGTTAATAAAGCATTAGTTAAAAAAAAATAGAATACTAGAGAACATGTGAATAAATGTGATTTTCCTTATAATGGTAAATAGCAACTATCTAAAACTATCATCAAGTTTTATATGTAATGGGGATAAATTAGAAGCATTCCCAATAAGATCAGGGTGAAACAAGGATGCCCCTATTTTTTATCTAATATTTTGCTAAAATTTTTAGCTTTAAGCAATGAGAGAAGAAAAAAGAAACTGAAGGAATTAGCATAAGGGATGAGGAAACAAAGTCATTATTTTTTGCAGAAAATTTTATGATATGCTTAGGGACTCTGAAAGAATAACTACAATACTAAGGGAAATAATTAATACCTTCAGCAAAATTCTGAGATATAAAATAAACTCACATAAATCACCAGCATTTCTATTTATTAATGAGCAAATATATCAGGAAGAGAGAGAAAAACAAATTCATTTTTTTAAACTTCAGACAATATAAAGTAGTTAGAAGTGGTGTATCAGAGGAATATATTAGGCACATAGCACACATGGTAATCAATGTCTTTTTTGTTTACTATTTAATAAACCCAAAGACCTAACTTCTCAGATAAGAACTCACTATTTGACAAAAGTTGTTGGGAAAACTGGAAAACAATACGGCAGAAACTAGACATAGACCATCATCTTATATTTTATACCAAGATAAGATCAAAATGGGTAAATGATTTAGGTATAAAGGGTCATATCATAAACAAATTGGGAGAGCAAGGAATAGTTTACTTGTCATATCTATGGAGAAGAGAATTTTTTTATCAAACTAGACAGATAACATTATGAAATGCAAACTTGATAATTTTGATTACACTAAATTAAAATATGTTTTCACAGACAAAATTAATACAACCAAGATGAGAAAAATAGCAGAAAGCTAGAAAAGGATTTTTACAGACAGTGTCTCTGATAAAGACCTATATATTTTAAACAAATGCTTTATTAACTTCTGGTTTACATCATTCATTTCCACCAGATTTTATTAATAATAGTATTTATATATATTTGAAACATTTAATCTTAAGACCTTGAATTTCAGATCCATTTCCTTCCTCCCTTGTCACCCATTCCCTCTGGGGAGATAAGTAATTCAGTATATGTTGTACATGTCTAGCTATGCAAAACATTATCATAGTAGATATATTGTACAAGGCTGCTTATAATTCCCTCCCACTCATCCCACCCCCCACCTGGTCCTTTCCCTACATGATCCTGTCCCTCTTCTATAGTGGGTACTTCCAACCTCCCCTCCCCACAAGGATGCCCTCCCATCCATCATCCCTCCTCTCATCCCCCTTCCCCCTATTCTGCTGCAGGTTGAGATATCCCATTTAGTATGTATATCATTCTCTCCCTGAACAAAATTCAATGAGAATGTGGATTTGCCTTTTTTTTCCTTTCCTATTCTCCCCCTCCCTTGCAACAACTTCCCCTTGCTTCTTCTACATGAGATAGTTTACCCTACCCTGTCTTTCCCCATCTCCTCTTGCCATTTTCCTCTCTCACCTCATAATTTCATCCCTTGAGTATTTTCCCTTCCCAACAAGTTCAACCTATGCCCTCTATCCATATACACCCACATTCACATATGTATTCATATGACCACACACTCTTCTTCCATTATTTTCATAGTGAGAAAGATATCATCAGTCACAGTAATTGCTTTTCCATATAGGAATGTAAATAGTTCAACTTTGATAAATTCCTTTTGATTTCTTTTCCCTGATTACCTTCTCAGGCATCTCTTGCTTCTTGTGTCTGGATGTCAAATTTTCTATTCAATTCTGGTTTTTTCCTCAAGAATGATTGAAAGTCCTCTATTCCACTGAATGACCATATTTTCCCTTGAAACAAAATACTCAGTTTTGCTGGGTAGGTGACCCTTGGGTTCATTCCCAGTTCTTTTGCCCTCTGGAATATCATATTCCATGCCCTTCAATCCCTCAGTGTAGAAGCTGCCAGGTCCTGGGCTATTCTGATTGTGTTTCCACAATATTGAAATTGTTTCTTCCTGGCTGCTTGGAGTATTTTCTCCTTGATCTGGGGATTCTGGAACCTGGCTATAATATTCTTGGGAGTTTTCTTTTTGGGATCTTTTTCAGGAGGTGATCTGTGGATTCTTTCAAACTCTATTTTGCCCTCTGGATCTAAAACATCAGGGCAATTTTCCTTGAGAATTTCTTGTAGGGTGATTTCTAGGTTCTTTCTTTGATCATGGCTTTCAGGTAGTCCAATAATTTTTAAATTGTCTCTCCTGGATCTATTTTCCAGGTCAGTGGTTTTTCCCATGAGATATTTCACATTGCCTTCTAATCTTTCATTTGTTTGGATCTGCTTAACAGCATCTTGATTTCTCATAAAGTCATTAGCTTCCATTTGCTCCAGTCTAACTCTGAAGGAATGAATCTCCTCAGTGAACTTTTGAGATTCTTTTTCCATCTGGCAAATTCGACTTTTTAAGGCATTCTTCTCCTCATTGCCCTTTTGGGCTTCCTTTGCCATTTGAGTTAGTCTATTTTTTAAGGTGTTGTTTTCCTCAGTCAGGCTGTTGACCCTCATTTCATACTTTTCCTGCATCCTTCTCATTTCTCTTTTCAATTTTTCCTCCACTTCTCTTATTTGATTTTTAAAGTCCTTCTTAAGGTCCTCTATGGCCTGCAAGCCACTCATGTTTTCCCCTGGGGCTTTTGGAGCAGGACGTCTGACCTCACAGTCCTTTTCCCGCTCTATGCCCCCAAAATAGGAGTCTAGAGTTGCATTTTTCTGTTTCCTTTGCCTTGGCATGTTGCCACTTGATTACCTGACTTTTGGGCTTGTTGCCACACTATGGCTTTAAGGTCAGATAGAGGAATTTTCATCCTGAACGTGTGGGGGCAACTTCCATTTCTGGCAAGCTGTAAACCCACCCACGACTTCCACCCTAGATCCCAATCCAGATCCAGGGAGGTTAAAGCAAGAGCAATTACCCCCCAAGACTGATCACTGGATCTCCCTACAATTAATTGCAGGCCAGGAGCTGGAGCTGCCTCTGAAAACTACAAAATGGCATGTCTCCTCAGTGGCGTCTAGCCCCCAGGGAAGGGAGCCGATGCATTCCCCCAAATACAGGTCCCAAAGTCCATAGGACACTAACCTCTTACTTTGTCCTAGGCATGTCTATGTTGATAATTCTGGAGTCGCCACGGCTGCTGGTGTTCTGGGGTTCCTCCAGCAGGCTGCTGACCCTGCTGCCCTGGGGCTAAAACCTCAGCTCACAAGGACCTGGGCTCCACTAGGTTCCACTTCCTGTGCTCTGCACATTGCGAGCTGCCTGCTCCCAGACTGCTGCGCTCGCCCTTCCTGCAGGGCTGCTGGGCTGTCCTCAGCGGGAGTTTAGCTTCTCTGTGTCGTTCTGTGGGTGCTGGGGCTCCAGAAGTTGTTCAGAGTCCCCTTTTACATAGTTTGGGGGGAATCTGGGTGCAGAGTGGCTTGGATGAGCTGTTTCTACTCAGCCATCTTGGTTCTGCCCCCAAGACCTATATATTTTAATGGAGAAAGAAATGAGTCATATATATAAGAACACAAATTATCCCCCAATTGACAAATGGTCAAAAGATATGAACAGACAGTTTTTGGAGGAAGCAATTAAACACACATATATTCACATGAAAAAATGCTCTAAATTACTATTCATTGGTGAAATGTAAATTAAAGCAACTGTGAGGTACCACCTCATACTTATCAGAATAACTAATATGAGCAATAAAACAGGAATATGATGATTGCTGGAGAAGTCTTGAAAATTGGGATACTAATGCATTGCTGGTGGAATTGTGAATTGAATCATTCTGGAAAGCAATTTGGAAATATATCCCAAAGTTCTCTAAACAGTGCACAGTCTTTTATTCAGACCACTCCTAGGTCTGTTTACCAAAGAGATCATAAAAAATGGAGAAAGGACCTATATGTTTTTTTTAAAACCTATTTATAGAACTCTTTGTGCTGGTAAAAAAAAAAATTGGAAATTGAGGGGATGCCCATCAGTTGGGGAATGGCTGGACAAATTGAGGTGTATGAATATAATGAATTTAATGGAATACTATCATGCTATAAAAATGATGAGCAGGGAAATTTCAGAA
Organism: Gymnobelideus leadbeateri; assembly: GCA_011680675.1. Lineage (NCBI taxonomy): Eukaryota > Metazoa > Chordata > Mammalia > Diprotodontia > Petauridae > Gymnobelideus > Gymnobelideus leadbeateri. Next base: position 233,372 of record WOXC01010286.1, read on the forward strand.
AAACCTGGGAAGATTTACATGCACTGAAGCTGAGTGAATTGAGAAGAACCAGGAAGAACATTGCACACAGTAATAGCAACACTGTGGGATGACCAACTGATAGACTTAACTCTTCTGAGCAGTACAATAATCTAAGACAATTCCAAGACCCTCATGATGGAAAATGTGATCCACTATGGAGGAAGAACTATAAATCTGTATGCCAACCAAAGCATACTATTTTTTCTCTTTCTTTTTTTGTCTTTCTCAAAGTCTTTCCATTTTATTTTCATTCTTCTTTCACATCACTAATGTGGAAATATGTTTAATGTGATTGTACATGGGTAGTCTATATTAAATTGATTGTCATCCTGAGTGAGGGAGAGGGGAGAAAGGGAGAGAGAAAAATTTTGGAACTCAAAAATTTATAAAAGTAAAATTTGAAAACTACTGTTGCATATAATTGAAAAAATACTATTAAGTGGGGGAAAACAGCATTCTTGTTACTATATACAATTTTTCTATTGGTTCTGTTCCTTTAACTCTTCATTACTTCATGCAATATCTTTCTGTGTTTTTTTTTTCTATAATCGCTAAGCTCATCATTTCTTACAGCAAAGTAGTATCCCATCAAAATCCTATACCACAACTTTTTCAGTCATTCCCCAACTGATTGGCACCTCTGCAATTTCTAGTTCTTTGCCATGACAAAGAAAGTTGCTATAAACATTTTAGGATATATAGGGTTCTTTTCCTTTTTCTGTAATCATTTTTGAAAATAGAGGGGAGAGATCTCTGGGGAGATGTCAGAGTAGGTCAGATAATTCCAAACTCTCAAGATTTTCCCCCACAAAAGAGATGAAATAGAACCTTATGACAATCAAACTGTGGGTAAAAAGAAACAAGAATGGGGGCACAACAGGGGTCTTCCTGGGACAATTTGAGAAGATCAGAAGAAAAATCCCAGGACTAGAGTTGTTCCCTACGAAGAGTAACCATCTCCAGACTAAGGTATTCTTTAACAAAAAGTGGCAAACCCTGGGATTAGTTGGTTTGTGAGGCTGCCTCAGTGCCAGTCACAGGAACTTTTACCACTGATAGCAGGTGGAGTTGGGCATCTGAGATGGAGAAGATTAAGGGAATTTCTGTTGACAATGAATACCAAATCCCACTGTGTTGTGAAGAGCAGCAGGGGCAAAAAGGAAAAAGCACATGCCTGATGAGTGCAGAAGCACTGGGGCAGAATGGTCCTGCCTGTGTGCAATTACAGAAGGTGGGGGATTTGGCTTTGGTTCCAAGCTAGAGAGGAGAACTGAAGATCTGGGGAAATAGGCACTGTCCCCCCACCCCAGGGCTAGAAGCAATTACAAAAATTAAGCTATTACGGGGGCAGAGCCAAGATGGTCTATTTGAGCATACTATGCAGGGCAAGAACAACAAAACACACAGGACAACATAGACTCTCTGCCCACACCAGAGACCACAGAAGGAAACATGATCTGGTCTCAAGCCCAAATAGCATTCCTGGAGGAGCTTAAGAAAAATTTTAAAGACCAAATCAGGGAGGCAGTGACCAACTTGGAAAAAGAAAATACCTCCCAAAAAAAGGAACTTCAAAAACTAACTGAAGACCATAATTCGCTAAAAATTAGATACAATCAAACTGAAACTCAGAACTCTATGATGCAGCAGGAGTCAATCAAAAAAAAAAAAAAACAAAACGATCAAAAAATTGGAAGAAAATGTAAAATATCTCACTGGAAAAATAACTGACCTAGAGAACAGATCCAGGAGAGACAACTTAAGAATTATCGGTCTACCAGAAAGTCATGATGAAAAAAGCAGTCTAGACAACATCCTCCAAGAGATTGTCAAAGAAAACTGTCCTGAGGTCCTGGAATCAGAAGATAAAATATCTATTGATAGAATTCACCGGACTCCTCCTAAAAGAGACCCCAAACTGAAAACTCCAAGAAATATAGTAGCCAAATTCCAGAATTACAAGATTAAAGAAAAAATTCTACAAGCAGCCAAAAAGAAACAATTCAAATATCGAGGAACTACAGTTAGGATCACACAGGACCTAGCAGCTTCTACATTAAAAGAGCAGAGGGACTGAAATTTGACATTTCATAGGGCAAGAGAGCTAGGACTACAACCAAGGATTAACTACCCAGCAAAACTGAGCATAATCTTTCAGGAAAGGAGATGGACGTTTAATGAAGTAAGGGACTTCCAGACTTTCCTGATGAAAAAGCCAGATCTCAATCGAAATTTTGATCTCCAATTACAAGACTCCAGAAAGACATAAAAAAGTAAACAAGGGTAACATAGACTCACACATGCAGAAGTGCACACACCCACACCCACAAACACATGCTCATTACTTGGGATGCAACAAGAGCAAAATGTTCACATCCCTATATGTGGAGCTGATAACTGTCAATATTTGAAATCTTTATGATTATCATGACCTTCAAAAGGGTTATACTTAGAGGGTGTGGGTATGAATGCACTAACATGGAGTCTAAAAAAAAACTATTAAGTGGATCAAAGGTACTGTAATGGGAAAAAGGAAAGGATGAGCTAGGAAAAGGTAAAATATGCCATCTGAAGAGGCATCAAAACACACTATAGAAGAGGGGAAAGAAAGAGGGAGAAGAACATCATTTAAACACCATTCTCACTGGTTCTGGTTCAAGGAAGGATCAAATTAATCAGTGAAGTTTAAGATTCTAACGTGAATAGACACATAAATTCATTAAATAGAGGAAAAGGAGGGAGGGAGAGGAGCACTGTTTGAAATTTACTCTCATTGGTTTGGAATCACACAGGGAGTAATTCACTCTGATAAGTATAAAAATTTATTGTGTCCTATAGATAGTGGGAGGGTAAGGGGGGGTGAAAAGGAGGAGACTAAAGGGAGGGATTAGAAGGGAGGGAAATAGTAGTAAGGGGAGAGGGTAGGTTAAGAAGGGGGGTCACTGGGTGGGAACACTGAGGGAGGGGGCGGTCAAAAGGGAAAACTTCAAGGAGGGGAAGGGAGAAGGAATAAACAAAAACATAAACAGGGGAGGGAATAGGATGGAAGGGAAGAGACAGATAGTCATCATTACTGTGAATGTGAATGGGATGAACTCTCCCATAAAACAGAGGCAGATAGCAGAATGGATTAAAAACCATAATCCTACAATATGCTGTCTTCAAGAAACATATTTGAAACAAAGGGATACCCACAGGGTAAAGGTAAAAGGTTGGAGTAAAATTTATTATGCCTCAGCTAATGTAAAAAAAGCAGGGGTAACAATACTTATCTCAGATAAAGCAAAAGCAAAAATAGATCTAATTAAAAGAGATAAGGAAGGAAACTATATACTACTAAAAGGCACCATTGAGAATGAAGCAATATCACTACTTAATATATATGCACCAAGTGGTATAGCATCCAAATTCCTAGAGGAGAAGTTAAAGGAGTTAGAGGAAGAAATAGATAGCAAAACTATACTAGTGGGGGACCTTAATCTCCCCCTCTCTGAACTCGATAAATCTAACCTCAAAATAAACAAGAAAGAGGTTAACGAGGTGAATAGAATCTTAGAGACACTAGATATGATGGATCTCTGGAGAAAACTGAATGGGGATAAAAAGGAATTTACTTTCTTTTCAGCAGTGCATGGTACATACTCAAAAATAGACCATGTACTAGGGCATAAAAACCTCACAATCCAGTGCAGAAAGGCAGAAATATTAAGTGCATCATTCTCAGATCGTGATGCAATAAAAATTATATGCAATAAAGGGCCAGGGAAAGATAGACTAAAAACTAATTGGAAATTAAACAATTTAATCCTAAAAAATTGGTGGGTCAAACAAGAAATTATAGAAACAATCAATAATTTCATTCAAGAGAATGATAATAATGAGACAACATACCAAAATTTGTGGGATGCACTAAAGGCAGTTCTCAGGGGAAGTTTTATATCCCTGAGTGCATACTTAATTAAAGCAGAGAGAAGGGAGGTCAATGAATTGGACATGCAATTGAAAAAGTTAGAAAAAGAACAAATTGAAAATCCCCAATTTAGTACTAAATTAGAAATATTGAAAACCAAGGGAGAGATTAATAAATCTGGAATTATGCCCAAAGGATTATAAATAATTTCATACCCTTTGACCCAACAATACCACTTCTAGGGTTATATCCCAAAGAGATCATAGAAGTGGGAGGAAGACCCATATGTACAAAAATATTTTTAGCAGCCCTTTTTGTGGTTGCAAAGAATTGGAAACTAAAGGGGTGCCCATCAATTTGGGAATGGCTAAACAATTTGTGGTTATGAATGTAATGGAATTTTATTGTGCTATAAGAAACGAGGAGATGACGGATTTCATAATTACCTGGAGAGACTTATACAAACTGATGCTGAGTGAGAAGAATAGAATCAGAAGAAATTTGCATACAATCATACATACCATATCTGTGACGCCCAACTATGACAGACTGGACTCTTTTCAGCAATGCAGTGATATAATTTAATCCCGAATGACTCAAGAAAGTGAGAAATGCGCCATCCAGAGATATAACTGTTAAGAACTGAGCCTGAATCCCGATGGAAGCAAACTAAATGATCTTGTTCTTTTCATTGTTTGGTTTTATTTCTTCCTTACCATCTTTCATCCCATCTAGTACAATATGCCTTTGTAATTGGAATAATGTCTAATATGAATGCATTTGCAGACCCTATACTGTACTATATGCTGTTGTGAGGGGAGGGGGAGGGAAGTAAAGGAAATTTGAAAATCAAGGAACTATGGAATTGAATCTTGTTAACTGAAACTAAACTAATAAACTAATAAAAAAATGAAAAATTAAGCTATTACCAAAAAAATACACAGACAAAGGAGAAAGAATCCAACTACAGAAACCTATTATGGGAACAGAGAAGACCAGGGTTCATCTCCAGAGGAGGATATTGAAACAAAGAACACCCTTTCTACTCCAAAGTGTAACATCAAATTGTCCTCTGCCCAAAAATCTTACAAGGAAACAAAGAAAAGATGGACAGCTCTCAACACAATATGTAGTATTTATCATACAGCCTTTCTTGAAAATATATTGTTAGATATTTTGGATCCCCATATGTTCTGCTATGCACACAATATGTTTTTCCCCTTTTCTTACTTTGTATTTAAGTTCCAATATTTAAGTTTATGATATGTTTTTGTTTCTTTATTCTACATTTCTGTTCTGGGCTTTGAGTCTAAAATATTTTTTTAAAAAAATAGACTAAGTAGTGGTATTTCCGGATCCAAGAGTATGTAGTATTTATTAACTCTTTAGGCATAATTCCTGATTGTTCTCCAAAATTGTTGGATCATTTTACAATTCCACGATTGATGAATTAATATTCCATTTTGTCCACATCATCTTCAACATTCTCCCCTTTCTTCTTCTATCATTTTAGCCAATCTGCTATGTGTAAAATAATATCTCAGGGTTGTTTTAATCTGCATTTCTCTAATCAATGGTTTAGAAAAAATGTATGAATATAAATTGTTTTGATTTCTTCCTTGGAAAACTGCCTGTTCATATCTTTGACCATTTGTCAATTGAAGAATGACGTGTGTTCTTATAGATTTGTAAAAAGTCCTAATTACTATTTTTAAATTTCACTACAACTTATTTTTTCTCATTAGTTTCCTTCTCAGCCAACCTTTTTACCTTATCCCTCTTACCTTCACTTTTTCCTTTACACTTAGTACTTATTATACCTGTAATGGTAATGTAATTTGAATTTGATGAATGCAGAAGCAAAGGTAGCTTTTGCAAAGGTAGCAGGTGCTTAGCACATAGTAATTGAACAAGCCTCTGTTGGGGAAACAGAAGTTATGAACTACTGTCTCCTGTTGATGACATAAGAGCAAGGGGTTGGCTGAAACAGGAAGTAGATAAGAAAAGCCTCAGAGAGGCACAGCCAGAATTTCTTGGGACCAGCATCTGGTGCCAGAGCAGCTACAGAAAAGAGAATCAAGAACTGAGCCAGAATTTCCTGAGAACTTGTGGTAGTGGAGCTTCTTCTGAACAGGAGCCCAGGAGAAGACTGAGGAATCAGAAGACTGAGGAAGCCAAGACTTTGTCTGCTTGTGGCTTGGTTTAGCCTTCAATTCCCTGGAGCAGAAATTGTGAAGGATTTGAGATGGACTGTACCCTGTGAACTTCAGTGTGGAGCAAGACCTACCCAGAGAGCTGGACAAGGAACTGAGAGCTGACAGCCATTGAACCCAGGTGACAGTCTGGTTTATCCAGGTAGAATCTGGCACCATGGAAGGGGATCCAGCGAATCTGAGAACCGGCCCCAAGTCTAGATGAAAAGATCTCTCCATGGGTACTGAGAAATCATTAAATTGTAGTTTCCTAGTGACCTAGGGGTGGAGGGTTTGTGTATGATATTTAGTAATTGATTACTGAATAAATGACTGATTGAGTTAATCAAGTGTGCCCCAAGAGTGGAAGACTTTGACTATTGTACTTTGAGATGATTGTACTTTGTTCTAAATAATATGACCACTTTGGCAAAAACTATGTGGCCATTTTAATGATACGCTGTTGTGAATACTATATTTTGATTTTCTGTGATGAGTTGTAATATTGTGAATGCTGTAGCTTGATTTTCCCTGGATGTTTTGATTTGATTTGTTATGGAATAAATAGAGTGTTCACTGTACTGTGTAAACAGAACCTTAAAAGCTGTTGAAAATAGCAGCATTCTTTTGGAAAGTTGCTTGTGCATGGCATTTCAATACCCAGCCCTCTAAAATTCCCTCCCTTATCTTCTCCCCCCCTCTCCCAAACTTATTTTATCCCCGCCCTATCTGCAGTTTTCTCACTTCTCTAGAAAATTTTAAAACATCTTCACATATAGATATAGATATGTGAATAGATATAGATATATCTCGTTTCTTCTTCAATCCAGATGAGAGTAAGATTCCACCATTTCCTGCCCTCCACCCTGACCTGTTCCCTCCATATTATTGCTTCATTTCATGACATGTCTATAATGTTCATTTGTGTGTGTATGTGTGTGCTCACACAAGTGCTTAAACAAAGCTAGAATACATTCATACTAAAAACTGATTAGCTTCTCAGGGCAATTTCCATGATGTGTTTTATTTAATTTTCAACCTACCTGATGAGATTTGAGAAGTCTGCCTCCCAAAAGTGGTTATATGTGGTTCCTGACATCTCTTTTGACAATATAATTGAATAAGTTTCTTCAATATAGTATGATAAAGAACAAAGACTGACAGTAAGAAAACTGAAATTTTAATTGAGGGTATTTCGCTAACTAGCAATGGATAGATCCACACTAGGACTAATTTTTCTTATCTGTAAAATAAAGAAATTCATAAGACCTAGAGATTCTAAATTCTACGAAAATATCATCATTTACAAGAACATTTTCAATCAACTGATGCTGATAGCTTCCTGCTGATACCCATGTGAACATTATGTTAACAGCAACATAGCTCAGATGTACGTGGAAATCATTGCAAAAAGGTAGACAACTACTAGGACTGAATGTAGCATACATTGTCAAATATGGTCTCTATACAATGTTTTCACTTGTTTTCCTTTGTCACGTGGGAAGGAATTCAAAATGGAGAGAAGTGGGAAACCATGATGAAATATATATTTAAAAAATAATAGTTAATATTTATATGGCACTTACTATATGGCAGGCACTGTGCTAAAAGCTTCACAAAAAAGCATCAGAATAATTATTTTTTCGATTGCAGAATTTTCCTCAAAATAAAAATTCAAGGAAATATGTATAATTCTAGGAAGACTTCTTAGTTTCTCACAGGCAGGAAAGGGAGGAAAGATAGTCATGAATATGCATACATAAAATAGATCCATAATAAGATCCTCATTTAAACATCAGGTAGCACTGATAACCACATTTTTTTTTTGGAGGGCAATTGGGGTTAAGTAACTTGCCCAAGGTCACATGGCTAGGTTTTTTTGTTGTTGTTGTTTGTGTGTACATTAAGTGTCTGAGGCCGGATCCGAACTCAGGTCCTTCTGACTCCAGGGCCGGCGCTCTACTCTCTGCACCACCTAGCCGCCCCGATAACCACATTTTAAAGATATTTCTTGGTCACCTTAGTGGTTTACATATTTTCTACTAGGGTACAAAATTTTAATAAATGCCATGCTTCCTTTGTTTACCAGAGAAGTGGTCAACTTATATCCCTCTGAACAATAACTTACTATATGACAGAAATATTTATTCCTCAAGGGCATGCAGTTTTAGGTATCTATCCAATCAGAACTTGACACTCATCCTGCACCCACTATCTATCCTTGCTATCCTTTGAAACTGGAATTTCAGTGAACCTTTATAATGTACCATTGGCATATTTGGTTGACACTCAGTGGAAGCAGACAGAATTCCTAGAATACTATATACAGCTTTAGAATATACTATAGAATAGTATAGAATACTATAGACATTTTTGGGTTTTTGCATAACATCAATCAATAAATCTTATTTAATAAGAATACAGTATAGAAGCAGGTTTAATTACTGCTGCTGATTAAAATCTGTCATATATAGTCCACCTTCCCTAGCATTTCTTTTCATTAATTCCTTTGATATTCTAGACTGTTTGTTTTTTCAAATAAATTTTGTTATTATTTTGTCTAACTCTAAAAAGTAGTTTTTTTTAATTGATTGGTATGGAACTAAATATATAATTTAGTTTGGGTAAAATTGTCATTTTTATTATACTAGCTCAACTCAGCCATGAGCAATTGATATTTTTCCAATTAGATCTGATTTAATTTGCGTGAGAAGGGTTTTGTAGTTGCAAAATGGACAATTTTGATTACATTAAATTGAAAAGCTTCTGCACAAACAAAGACAATGTAACCAAGATCAAGAGGGAGGTGGGAAATTGGGAAAGAATTTTTACTACCTATGTCTCTGATAAACAACTCATTTCTAAAATATACATAGAATTGAGTCAAATCTATAAGAATACAAGTCATTCCCCAATTGATAAATGGTCAAAGAATATGAACAGGCAGTTTTCAGAGAAAGAAATTAAAGATATCTATAAGCATATGAAGAAATGCTCTACATCGCTATTGATTAGAGAAATGCAAATCATAACATCTCTGAGATACCACATCTCTCCAGTCAGATTGGCTATGACGACAAAATGACAAAAGTGACAAATGCTGGAGAGGATATGGACAAATTGGAACACTAATACATTGCTGGTGGAGTTGTGAACTTATCCAACCATTCTGGAGAGCAATCTGGAATTATGCCCAAAGGGCTATGAACAATTTCATACCCTTTGACCCAGCAATACCACTTCTATGGTTATATCGCAAAGAGATCATAGAAGAGGAAAGAAGACCAATATGTACAAAAACATTTATAGCAGCTCTTTTTATGGTTGCAAAGAATTGGAAATTAAAGGGGTGCCCTTGGGGAATGGCTAAACAAGTTGTGGTATATGAATGTAAAGCAATATTATTGTTCTATTAGAAATGAGGAGACAGTTTTCATATTTACCTGGAGAGGCTTAGACAAACTGATGCCGAGAGAGAAGAGTAGAATCAGAAGAAATTTATTTCCCCAGGGGAAAGAGGCCACATGCTCTCCCAAACAGTCCCATAGTCCACAGGTCACTGACCACTCACTTTGTTCTAAGTATCTATGTGTTGATAATTCTGGAAACTCCAAAGCTCCTGGTGTTCTAGGGTCCCTCCAGCTGGCTGCTAGTCCAGTTGCCCTGGGGCTAAAACTTCAGACTCATGGGGACCTGGGCTCAGCTCACAGAGTGCTGTACTGGCTGCTCACTGCCTGGCTGCTGGACTGTTCTTAGCAGGAGGTTAGCTTCTCTGTGCCATTTTGTGGCTTATGAAGCTTCCAAGGTCATTCAGAGTACCCCTTTTACATAATTTTGAAGTGTTGTGGGCGAGAGCTCAATGGAAGTGCTGGTTCTACTCTACCACCTTGACTCCATCCTATATATAATTTTTATTGAATCATGATCTGAGAAGGATACATTTAATATTTATGCCATTCTGCATTGAATTGTGACAGTTTTTTTTGCCCTAGGATGGGGTGTTTTTTTGTGTAGGTGCAATGTACCCTGAGGAAAATCATTGTACTTTCTATGCCCATTCAATTTTCTCCAGATGTTTATCATATCTTACTTTTTGAAAATTCTATTCATCTCCTTAATTTTTTCTTGTTTACTTTGTGGTTCCAGAACTCCCAGATCAAGGAGAAAATACTCCAAGCAGCCAGGAAGAAACAATTTCAATATTGTGGAAACACAATCAGAATAGCACAGGACCTGGCAGCTTCTACACTGAGGGATAGAAGGGCATGGAATATGATATTCCAGAGGGCAAAAGAGCTGGGATTGAAGCCAAGGGTCACCTACCCAGCAAAACTGAATATCTTGTTTCAGGGGAAAATATGGTCATTCAGTGGAATAGAGAACTTTCAAGCATTCTTTTTTTTTTATAATTAATTAATTAATTAATTTTTTAAACAAATGTTTATTAACTTCTGTTTACATGATTCATTTCTGCCAGATTTTGAGTTACAATTATTTCCCCCCCTGTTTTTCCCCTACCCACTCTCCCAGAATAGCATGTCCCACAAAATATCACTTCCTCCAATCTGTTCTCTCCCATACCTTCTACCATACCCCCTTTGACTTTTCCATTAGAGGAAGGTGAATCTCTGTGTTCCAATGCCTGCACATCTTATATCCCAATTACAAGCAAAAGACTATTAATAATAGTATTTATATATATTTGAAAGATTTAATGTTAAGACCTTGAATTTCAGATCCATTTTCTTCCTCCCTTGTCACCCATTCCCTCTGGGGAGATAAGTAATTCAGTATGCATTGTACATTCTAGCTATGCAAAACATTATCATAGTAGATCTATTGTACAAGGATGCTTATAATTCCCTCCCACTCATCCCATCCCCCACCTGGTCCTTTCCCTACATGATCCTGTCCTCTTCTATAGTGGGTACTTCCAACCTCCCCTCTCCCCAAGGATACCCTCCCATCCATCATCCCTCCTCTCATCCCCCTTCCCCCTATTCTGCTGCAGGTTGAGATATCCCATTTAGTATGTATGTCATTCTCTCCCTGAACCTAATTCAATGAGAATGTGGTTTTAACTTTTTTGCCTTCCTATTCTCCTCCTCCCTTGCAACCACTTCCCCTTGCTTCTTCTACATGAGATAGTTTACTCTACCCTGTCTCTCCCCATCTCCTCTTGCCACTTTCCCCTCTCACCTCATAATTTCATCCCTTGTGTATTCTCCCTTCCCAACAAATTCAACCTATGCCCTCTATCCATATATAATTGTAACGATATACACACACATTCACATATGTATTCATATGACCACACACCTTTCTTCCATTGTTTTCATAGTGAGAAAGATATCATAGTCACAGTTATTGCTTTTCCATATAGGAATGTAAATAGTTCAACTTTGATAAGTTCCTTTTGATTTCTTTTCCCTGATTACCTTCTCAGGCATCTCTTCCTTCTTGTGTCTGAATGTCAGATTTTCTATTCAATTCTGTTTTTTTCCTCAAGAATGCTTGAAAGTCCTCTATTCCACTGAATGGCCATATTTTCCCCTGAAACAAAATACTCTGTTTTGCTGGGTAGGTGACCCTTGGGTTCATTCCCAGTTCTTTTGCCCTCTGGAATATCATATTCCATGCCCTTCAATCCCTCAGTGTAGAAGCTGCCAGGTCCTGGGCTATTCTGATTGTGTTTCCACAATATTGAAATTGTTTCTTCATGGCTCCTTGTAGTATTTTCTCCTTGATTTGGGGATTCTGGAACCTGGCTATAATATTCCTGGGAGTTTTCTTTTTGGGATCTTTTTCAGGAGGTGATCGGTGGATTCTTTCAACCTCTATTTTTCCCTCTGGGTCTAAAACATCAGGGCAGTTTTCCTTGAGAATTTCTTGAAGGGTGATTTGTAGGTTCTTTCTTTGATCAATTTTTAAATTGTCTCTCCTGGATCTATTTTCCAGGTCAGTGGTTTTTCCCATGAGATATTTCATATTGCCTTCTAATCTTTCATTATTTTTGGATCTGCTTAACAGCATCATGATTTCTCATAAAGTCATTAGCTTCCATTTGCTCCAGTCTAACTCTGAAGAAATGAATCTCCTCAGTGAACTTTTGAGATTCTTTTTTCCATCTGGCAAGTTTGACTTTTTAAGGCATTCTTCTCCTCATTGCCCTTTTGGGCCTCCTTTGCCATTTGAGTCAGTCTATTTTTTAAGGTGTTGTTTTCCTCAGTCAGGCTGTTGACCCTCATTTCATACTTTTCCTGCATCCTTCTCATTTCTCTTTCCAATTTTTCTTCCACTTTTCTTATTTGATTTTTAAAGTCCTTCTTAAGGTCCTCTATGGCCTGCAACATGCTCATGTTTTCCCCTGGGGCTTTTAGAGTGGGCCTTCTGACCTCACAGCCCCCCTCTCTCTCTATGCTTCAATCCTCTTTGCCCCCAAAGTAGGAGTTTAGGGATGCATTTTTCTGGTTAATTTGTTTCCTTTGCCTTGGCATATTGCCATTTAATTACTTGACTTTTGGGCTTGTTGCCACACTATGGTTCTGCCACCAGACAGGGGAACTTTCGACCTGAAACTGTGGGGGACAACTTCTGTTTCTGGCAAGCTGGAAACCCACCCACGACCTTCACCCCAGATCACAATCCAGATCCAGGGAGGTTAAAGCAAGAGCGATTACCCCCCCCAAGACTGATCACTGGATCTCCCTACAGTTCGCAGGCCAGGAGTTGGAGCTGCCTCTGAAAACTACAAAATGGTGTGTCTCCTCAGCAGCTTCTAGCCCCCAGGGGAGGAAGCCAATGTGTTCCCCATATACTGCTCCCAAAGTCCATAGGGCACTAACCTCTCACTTTGTCCTAGGCATGTCTATGTTGATAATTCTGGAATCTCCACAGCTGCTGGTGTTCTGGGGTTCCTCCAGCCAGCTGCTGGCTCTGCCGCCCTGGGGCTAAAACTGCGACTCAGATGGACCTGTGCTCTACTCCCCATGCACTGTGTGCTGTGCACTGTGTGCTCCACATTGCCCGCTGCCAGAGCACTGTGCTGGTCCTTCCTGCAGGGCTGCTGGGCTGTCCTCAGCAGGAGATTAGATTCTCTGTGACATTCTGTGGGTGCTGAGGCTCCAGAAGTTGTTATGCATACCGATACATGTGCAACACATACTGAATTGTATATCTTCTCAGAGGGAGTGGGTGACAAGGAAGGAAGGGAATGGATCTGAAAATCAATGTTTTAAAATTAAATGTTTCATAAGATGTCCAGGCATTGGGGCTCAGATTCACCTTGCCCTAATGGCAAAGTCGAAGGGGCTATGGGAGAAGATATGGGAGAGAGCAGATTGGATGAGGGGATATCTAGTGGGACTGCTATTCTGGACTGCTGGGTAGGGAAAAAATATGGGAAAAAATCTGGTGGAAATGAATGATGTAAACCAGAAGTTAATAAAGCATTTGTTTAAAAAAAAGAATTGTTTCTATCTGGCTTCTTGTAGTAATTTCTCCTTGACCTGATTATTTTGCAATTTGCCTAAGATATTCTTTGGCATTTTTAATTAGGTATCCCTTTCAGGAGGTTATAGGTAGATTCTTTTGATAACTATTTTACCCTCTGGTTCTAGGACCACAGAGTCGTTTTCCTTGATGATTTCTTGAAAGATACTGTTCACACTCTTTTTTTCATCATGACTCTCAGATAGACTAACAATCCTTAAATTATCTCTCCTGCATCTATTTTCCAGGTCATTTGTTTTTCCAATAAGTTATTTTACATTTTCTTCCATTTTTTTCATTCTTTTGATTTTATTTGACTGATTCTTGATGTCTTATAGAATCATTAGCTTCCACTTGCCCAATTCTAATTTTTAATAAATCGTTTTCTCCAGTTAGCTTCTCTACCTCCTTTTCCATTTGGCCAATTCTACTTTTTAAGGAGTTGGCTTTTTCAGTGTACTTTTTTCCCATTTTGTCAGCTGTATTTTTAAAGGGATTTTTTCCATTTTTCTTCTACCTCTTCTTTGACTTTTAAAATACTTCTCAACCTCTTCCAAGAAGCATTTTTGGGCTTGAGAATAGTTCATATTCCCCTTTGAGGTTTCAGATGTGGGTAAGTTGACAATGTTGTCCTCTCCAGAACTTGTGTTTGGATCTTCCCTGTCACCAAAATATTTCTCTGTGGTCATTTCTTTTCCTTTTTTTTTTCTGCTTGCTCACATTGTTTGCTGTTTTCTGTTTTTTAAAAAATTTTATCTCTGCTTCTGGAACCCAGAGGACACTGTCCCAGACTTCTTGTGCTGTGGGCTAGGGGGCCTAGTTACTGGTATTCTGTGCTGGGGTCTTAGGTACTGGCAGCTGGATATTGTAGTGGTCTCTTAGTTTACCAGGTGCTAAGCTTTAGCTGATAGTGGTGACTGGTGTGTGCCTGGAGTTGGTACTTGCCTGCTCCTCCATGCTGGCACTCAGGATCTCCCACTGTTCCACTGAGGTGGGACTTGCTGCTAGCTTGTTGTTATACCTCCAGTCCTGTGCTGGTCCCCTTCAGTCACAGCAAGAGGGACCTTTCTCATTAATCTCCCTACCCTCCTGACCTAAAATACTGTTGTATCCCACCTTTATTCTGACTCCACTATTCCAGAATTTTTCCTGGGGCAATATTCTCTTGTTTTTTTTTTTTTGGAATCTATAAAGGAGGCTTACTTCACCATTTTGCCTCCCAGAAGTTTAAATAGGTGACTTCCAAACATTCAGTCTGTGAGCTGATATATCAAGGAGTAGGTCCTGCTGCTCCTGCTTCTCTCTTACCCTGTTCCAACAGACTCCTCTCTCCTGTACTAAGAGAATCCCCTGGGAATCACCATTGCTTCCAGTGATTCAGTTCCCATAGGGTGTGTTCCACTTTGCTATATAATTCTGACTTCTAATTAAGTCTGATATCACCTTTCATTTTGGGGGTGAGTTAATCCCATTCACATTAACAGTTATGTTTTTTAACTATGAATTTTCCTCTGTGATTTTTATTTATTCTGTGCCCTCCTTAAGAATCTATTTTCTTTCTGATCACAGCCTCCTTTAACCTATCTCCCCTCCCCATTTTATCCCCCTTATTTCTCTTAACCCCTTTCCATTAGACTTCTCTACTGGGCAAGATGAAACTTGGTACCCAACTATATAGACACAATCATACATAAACATACAGAAATACATTTATTTGTACCTATGTGTTTGTACTTCCTTTATTGAAAAAGTTCAGATGAGAGTAAGGTTCAGGTACTGTCTGCTCACTCCCCATACTCCTCTCCTCCATGGAAACATTCTTCCTTATGTGCCTCTTTTGTATGACATAATTTTGCTCATTCCCCTTCTCCCATCCCCTGTCTGCAAGGTCTGTTTTACTTTCTTAATCTTCCATTCTTCTTTTGAGATTGTTCCTATATAGTAGAATCTCATCTATGCAATCTGCCCAATAGACTCTCTCTAATAACCCTAGGGATAAACTTTTCTATGGTTACATATTTCAATAGATGTATTTAAATAGATTAACCTTGTTTTGTCCCTTATGATTTCTGACTCACATTACCTTTTTTTATGCTCCTCTTGTGTCTTAGGTTTGAGTATCAAAATATCTATTCAGCTCTGGCCTATCCCTCAGGAATTCTTGAAGTCTTCTATTTCATAACTTTTTACTCCTTGTGTATAGTTTATTCTTTATCATAATTCTAATTCCTTTGCCTTCTGAAATAACATAATTTAAGACCTCTGTTTTTTTGAAAAGTGATAGCTGCTAAATCTAGTGTGATCTTGACTATGCCTCTATGATATCTGAGTGGTTTCTTTATGACTGTTTCCATTATTTTTCCCTTGACCTGAGGGTTATGAATTTGGACTATAAAATACCTGGGAGTTTTCATTTTGAAATGTGTTCCAGGAGGTGATTAGTGGATTCTTTCAATTTCTACTTTGCCCTTTGGTTCTATGATATTTGACTAGGAGAAAGAGAGACAGCGAGACAGAGAGAGAGAGAGAGAGAGAGAGAGAGAGAGAGAGAGAGAGAGAGAGATGCAGAGAGATAGAGATAAAGAGAGATATAGATTTATCTTTATGTAAATATAGATAGATAGATAGATAGATAGATAGATAGATAGATAGATAGATAGATAGAGAGATCTATATAAATAGATATGTATATGTAGATATACATATAACACTATGTGTGTGTGAGAGCGTGTGTGTGTGTGTGTGTGTGTGTGTGTGTGTGTGTGTGTGTGTGTAATTTTTGAAACAGGATATGTAGGGTCTTTTATTACTCATGACTTTCAGGTAGTCCAATGATTCTTGAATTATCTCTCCTGATTGTATTTTCTGCATAAAATACTTTTTCTGAGATATTTAAAAATATTTTCTATTTTATTTTGACTTTTTAAAATTATTTCTTGAGGTAAAAAATCATTGCCTTCCACCTGGCAAATTTTACTATTTAAGTTATTATTTTTCTTAGAGTGGTTTATTTCTTTTTTACCTCTTTACCACTTGGTTGTATTCTGATTTTTAAGGAGTTACTTTATTTTGTTTTTGTAGCTTTAAAAAATAAGTTGCTATCAATATTAATTATTAACATTAATATTATATATCAACATAATATATTATATAACATAGTGTTGTATTATAATTATTGCTATATTAATAAAATTAATATTATTTATTTTAATTATTATTTTAATTATTTCTTTAATTATTTCTTTTTCTAATTCATCTTTTACCACTCTTATTTTTCAGATATTTTAATCTATTTGCTTAACTCTTCTAGAAATTCTTGTTTGTCTTTTGTCCCATTTGTAGGTTGTTTGCTTTTTGAGATTTTACTTGTGCATGTTTTAAAATCATTGAATTTATATCTTGAACTTCTCTGTCACCACACTAGATTTTTATTATCAGGTTTTTGTTTGTTTGTTTTCTCATTTTTCTATCCTTCTTATTCATGTTGGACTTTAAGCTAATGTAAGTCTTCTCACCTCTGAGATGTGTATCTAACCTGAGCTTCTATCTTTTTTTTGCCTTTCTTCTGCTGTCAGTTCAATCTGGGGGCCCATTCATTTTCTGTACTTCCAAGGTTGGTTTTTTTTTTCAGGTAGAGATATGTTCACTACCCTTTTAGTTTATGCTCTTTAAATTGCTGATACAGTTTGAATTTGATGGCTTCTGTGCTTGAATTTCTGTAGACCACTGCTGATGTCAGTTACACTTTGTCTCCTGGGAGTTTCTGTAGGTTCAGATCATCTGAATTACTGCCTATGCCTTGGTTTTGCTTTCCCTTTACTACATGCTTAGGTGTGTCACTAAAGCTTAGAATTCAGTGTCCACTCTGTCCTTGGATTCAGTCACATACTTATGTTTCTGGCACTTGACCTAGGCTTCTTACACAAGTAAGATCCCTTCTCCTTCTCTATCATGACCATTTCTTTCTGCCCTGGAATATGACTTAGAACTGGGTAATAGGCAACAGACTTATTAGATGATACCTGTTCCCATGATAGATTCAGGCAGGCTATGTATTATTCAATTTTGATATAATACATTTGTCTATTGATGAAAAAGCATTAATTTGTTGTTCTAGAAAATTTTTACATTGAGCTCAAAAGAAACAGAATCATGCTGACTCTCATATAACCCCTTGTGATTCTTCGTTTTTCTGGAGAGTGTGATATTTTTTATGTATGGACTTATCCCGCTGACTAAATACCTGAAGTTTAAGAAGTATAAAAAGAAAGTTAGTAGACCACATATTTTTCTTGCAAGTAATCCAAAAATAGTAGATGGTATCTAAATATTTTTCCTACAAGTAGGAATATGTATTTTAATTTTCAAACCATTTGGATATGATTTTATTATCTTGTTTAGCCCTTGTTCAGTACATTTTATTATGGAAGGAGCTGTGTAGATGACCAAGCCTCTAAATAAATTCCTCCTTCTTTCTTTATTTTTTTCCATGTTTCATGTCTTGGATGAGCAGACAAGTTCTTTAAGGGAAAAAACATTCCATTTTCTTTTCCCTTAAGTAGAAATATAAAATTTACTAGTGTTGTCTTAGTTCTGCAGCAGTTAGAGAGTTGTGAGGGAAATAAGTTCCAGTAGGTAAACACCTGACATAACGAAGCCCAGTTTCCTCTGAATTATGCCCAAGGAAGAAAAATAATTAACTTGGAGTAAACAGATGTCCAAAAAGAAATGAGTTTTTCTGCAAAATTGCTAAGACTACAATAATTGTTTTTGACATTACATTGAAAGGTGGAGCAAAAGAATATACATGCACATAAACAGAACCGGTAAGGAAATTGTATCAATCTTTTTCATGAAAAAGATTGAAAAGAATAACAAAGAAAAATAAAGTTAAGAAACTAAGAAAATTCAAACCAAATAAATGTATTCATTGTAACCTGGCTCCCTCTTGATGACAGTTTCCTTGACCATCTTTTCCCAGAACTGGCTCTACTTTCACTCAAATCCTGACTCTCTACTTGAATTGGGGAAGTAATCCTTGCTCCCCATTTCTTATTTTTTGCTTTTTTTTGGGGGGGTCATTGGGGTTAAGTGACTTGCCCAAGTTCACACGGCTAGTTTTTGTGTTGTGTCTGAGGCCGGATTTGAACCCAGGTCTTCCTCTGACTCCAGGGCCAGTGCTCTACTCACTGTGCCACCTAGCCACCCCACTCCTCATTTCTACTTCTACCTCTATCTAGATAACTAATAACCTTTTATTCTTTGAGGTTCCCTCAATCAATATTTACCACCCAATCAAAATTCTGGTAGCTCTTATCTATCAAATTCCATAAAATTTTCCTTTGCTCAATATGTTCAGCTTATGTCTTAGATTTTCTTCCCTCGACTTCTTCTCTGATATTGGAGACTTTGGCTTTCATCATGTTGCTTATAGAAATTCCCTGACCTCCCAGTTTCTCAAACTACTTATTTTCTACCACTTTCTCCACCTCATAGTAGCTACAAACAGAAATGTCACATATTTAATCTTACCTCCATGCTATATTATCTATGTCCATGTTCATGGACTCTTAAATTCCTTAAACTGATCAAAACATGTAATTTTTTTTCCCACTGTGATGTCAAATCCCTCCACCACTGTTTTCACCACACAGGTCTTCTCTGCCTACTTTCTCTTCCCTTACCCATTTTGACTCTTTAAGTAAACCAGTTCACCTATACATTTTCCTTTTTTCTGAATTCCATAACTCCCTTAACCTGTATAAGATCTTCACCCTATCTCAGGTGATGAAGTGGCCTTGCTTCTTACCAAGGCTAACCTCTATATTTGTTCAAGTAACCCTAATGCATTCTCTCTCCTCCAAGAGATTGCCCCCTTTGTCATCCCCACTGTCTTATATTCAATCTTTCCCTCTATACTGGCTTATTTCCTAATGTCTACAAACATACATATGTCTTCCCTTCACGAAAAAAAAATCCCTCATTTGATCCTTCCCCCCAAGATAACTACTCTCTTTTGCCCTTTGTAGCTAAACTCCTAGAGAAGACCAAGTATAGCAGGTACTTCCACTTTCTCTCTTCTCTCTCCTTAACCTCTTTGCAATCTGGCTTCTGACTTTAGCAATTCACAAAAACTGCTCTTGCCAAAATTATGGTCTTTTAATTCTCATATTCAATGACCTTTTCTCAATCCTCATTCTTTATCTCTCTTAATTTTGACACTGTTGATAACTCTTTCCTCCATGACCCTCTTTTTTTTCTAGGTTTCCAGGATACTACTCTCTCCTGGTTTTCCTCTAGCCTATCTCATTTTTTTCTCTCTCCTTTGCTAGATCTTCCTCCAGATCCCATGCTCTAATTTTAAGTATCCCTCAGGGTTCTGTTCTGGATACTTTTCTCTTCTCAGTCTATAGTGTATTTCACTTGGTGATCTCACCAACTCCCATGGCTTTAATTACAAGCTCGATGCTAATGATTCTTAATTCTACCTTTCCTGTACTCATCTCTCTGCTGACCTCCAATATCACATCTCCAATTGCCTTTCATATGTCTCAAATTGTATGTGTAACAGTACCTTCAACTCAATATATCCACAACAGAAATCATTATCTTTCTTCCTAATCCTCTTCATATCTTCTCTAATATTGTAGAGTGCGACACCATCTTCCCATTCCCTCAGGGATGCAACCTAGGAGCTATCATAAATTTCTCATTATCTCAATATCATAGATTTTCTCACTATCACTATATGAGGAGTGCCTCATATCCAAGCTTTTGCCAAGGCCTGTTAATTTCACCTCCGTAGCACCTCTCTAATATGCCCCCTTCTCTCCTATGATATTTCCACTACTCTGGTGTAGCATCTTATCACTTCATGCTTTGATTACTGAATTAAAATTTTAGTGGGTCTGCCTGTCTAGTCTCCCCAAATCCAATTCATTTTCCATTCAGCCACTAAAGTGATTTTCTTAAAACAAAGGTCTGATCACCTCATCCTCCCTACTCAATAAACTTCAGTGACTTCCCATTGCCTCTAGGAACAAATACAAAATTAACTGTTTGGCATTAAGAACTCTTCGTAACTTAGTACTCCTCTTAGATTTCCAGTCTTCTTATACCTTAATCCATGATCCCTATTCTTTGACCTCCTGGCTGCTTCACAAACAGAACCCTCCATCTCTCAGTTCCGGGCATTTTTTCTTTTTCTGGCTAGAATGCTCTCCCTTCTCCACAATGACGACTGAACTTGCTTACTTCAAATACCAACTGAAATCCCACATTTTATAGGAAGCCTTTCTTAATCCCCCTAATTGCAGTGGCTTCTCTCTTAATTATTTCTTGTTGATAACTTGTTTTGTATAGATGTTCATGTATACTTTGTCCACTCCTAACCCCTAAGATTGTAAGTTCATTAAGAGCAAGGAATATATTTTGCCTCTTTTTTATATTCCTAGAACTTAGCCCAGTGCCTGGCACATAGTAGGTGATTAATAAATATTTATTGTACTGAATTAAGTGATATTGTAGTAAACATTTATAATCATTATCTCATGATTCTTACAACAGTGTTTCAAGGTAGGTGCTATTCTTTGGTTTTCCATTTTACAAATGAGAAAACAGAGGCAAATAGAGGTTAAGTGGCTTGAATAGGGTCACACAACTAGCAAATATCTAAGGCCAGATTTGACTTAGGTCTTCTTGACTATAGGCCAGCACTCCATCCTTTGTACCACCTAGAGCTGCATGTAACCTCCATTTTCACTCAGGGGCTTTAAAGAACAAAAAAATGTCCCTATCTTATCAAGGAAATATGACAAATACCAAAAGAGAATATTAATCCCTGTTAACAAAGCTAACAAGAATTTTATTTTTATGAGTTAAACATATAAAGAGAATTTCAGGGGTGTCTATCTTCCATTTTGTTTGCCCTATGATAACTCTGGAATTCTGGAAGTGCCAGTATTATTATTTTTCAGCTAAGCAAACCAAAACTCAGAGTAGTAAAGTCACTTTTTCATTGATAGTCAATAATAATGGTGGAGCTGGATTTTTAATTTAGGTCTCAACCTTCTAGGTCTAGAACTCTTTCTACTAGGGAAAAATCTTTTCTTTCCTATTTCTCCCTCATTCTTTTTTTATTAGCTTAAACTTTCCAAAGTGCTTTTCTCATGACAATTCTGAGCAGTGAGTCTGTCAGGTATTATTATTCCTATTTTACACACATACAAAGAAAACCTGAATCTTGGAGAGTTTAATGATGTTCAGAGTCTTACACAGCTAGTAATTGTCAGAGTTGGGTGACTTCATCCCAAGTCTTTGGTCTCCAAAGCCACTGTTTTTCTGAATATGATGCTCTATAGATATTATTAGCCAAATCATTAGACTGTGTAGGTGGAGCTGAGTAAATAAAGAAAAAATACAAAATAGCTAATATATATTTTTTTTAATTTCAGTTTGCCCAAATAATTGTTGTGACTCCTTTTCTTGTCTTCGAGATTTTCTCTTCTGATTAAGGCATTTCAAATTCCCCTCTTACCTCTTGATAACTACTGGAGTTTTATCTTTGTGTATCCTTGCAATGACACTTTGGAAAAAAAGGTCAAACAATATAAGGGAGAATAATAGATGCATATTTCATGAATTGTGGTTAACATTGTTCCCATGGAAATAGGGACTTTGTTATCTCTGGGTAAAGATTGTGAGTCAAAGAAGCTGAATAAAACAATAGAAAATGGTTTTCTTCACGCTTTCCTCTCTCAGAAAACTATCACTGGACAAATTTCAATTTCCAGCATCCTAAGTTATCATCTTATATCTTAGGAAATCTTTGGTGTTTTTTTTTGTTTAATTCTGTGTAAGTGTTGAGAGTTTAAAGAACTCGAGGGAAGCCTTCAGAGCTATGTTCAGTCACTATTAATGAACAACATTGCTCAAGTAAATTTAACCTTTTATGTTTAGATAGTCACTTTTAATACATTCAGGGATATTATTTATTATTGAGAGAACCATCTTTATTTTGGGTTTTTTAATTAACCTGTTAATTAACAGTTACCTGTATCACACAACAGGAAAATAAGGCATAGATGTAAGAAACACCATAGAAGCCATCTATTTATGACCATCTTCTCCTTCTTCTAATGATTTTATGTATGATCAAGCTGAGTCTCAGAGAAGTTAATTAACTTACTACAAATCACATTGAATTTGCTTGAAGGAAGGGGACACTTCCCTTGGTCATTTTGGGTGACAGAGAAGACTCTATGCTACCTCTGCCAACATCTACTATTTGCTCTACAAAAATAATGAGGGACATGAGCCTAGTTCATTTATTTTATATTATAACTGTGGGTTATGGAATTAGAGTCACATATTATATTTGCCAGTTCCCTGCATGAAGAACTTGAGTTTCAGCCATGATTCTATCATTTTTTAGACATTGATCTTTAACAAAGTTACTGAATCCCCCTGAACTTAGCCTCCTCATTGGGAAAATGAGGATACTGATGGCAGTCATATATATTTATTGTGAGGATCAAGTGAAATAAAAGTGAAGACGCACTTTGAAAACTGCAAAATGTCATACAAATGATGATATATAGGAATTAATAGTAATATCCTTCCTGGAGTTTCTGATTAAGTAATTTCAGGCTATGTGTAATATGTGTATGGGGATTTGTGGTTAGTAAGAGTAGTGACGACCTGCCTGCAATATTTAATCTGATGCTTCTTTTAAATTTTACCTGCAACATTTACACAAGTAACTACACAGGTAATGTTCAAATGATTCTTCAAAGGATTATTTGCTATTTATTAGTGACTTCCTGAAATACAGCCCCATCAGTCACATTAATCAGACATAAATACAAATTCTGGCCAAAAGAGCAAGGTGGAGAGTAAGGTAGTAAGACATCGAGGTTAAGAAAATCTCATTAGCCAATAGAGGAAAGATTATGCAATAATACTAGGTCATAGCAGGGGGTGGGGAGAAGGAAAAAATCCTTGAACAGTAGGCCCCAGTATATAGAGATCATAGAATACTGATGTGGAACTGAAAGTTGATATCCCACTTAATTTGGTATTATTGCATAAAAGTTTAATCAATTTACTATGTACAAATTATCAATTTACTATGTATTAGTTACTCTCCCTTAGTATGTGAATTTGAACTTTCTCTGAACTTAAGGCACAACTGCAAGTTCCCTCTTTCCAACACAACCCAACCCCCCACCACCATAAAAGTACAAACAAAACAACCTGGCCTGATCTATAATCTTTCTAATAAGTAACAACACAGCCCTGAGTGTTAGTTTCCCTCCTTTGGCTACTTTCCAAATAAAAAATACCAATTCAAACATGAATCAATAGCATGACCCCTCAGAGAATGTCAATGAGATTGCAAGGTATTTGTTCTCCCTTAGAAAGTAAAAACTATGAGACTTTCCAGAGGATATTGGTCCAAAAATTTGACCAGCTGATGACTGTTAGTGACATCAACATCAACCAATCAGAAACGAGATACACTTAATGGTGTTCAAATTGTGTAGGTTGAGCAGTCCCTCTTTACTGACCATAAGAGTTGCTTGGGTTATCAAATGCATCGTTGACTACTGAGAAGACATGGATACCATTTTTGGCATTTGCTAACTTTTCTGACAAATTGATCATGCTCGGAACTTTTTTTTCTCAGTTTCTATTTACTGCAGATTTTTATTATGACACTGGGTTGATGCTGGAGAGGTTTCTGTTGCACTAGAGAGAGGAGCTTATAAGGATAAAAAAGTGGCCTGAGGTGTAACCCCATGCAAAGAGGAAGGGCCATCTGGCAACTTCCTAGTTTAACTAATTATTCTTGCTAACTAGGAATAGAACTTTCTTATTCCTAAATGCTTAAGGAGTAAATATGACTTCTGTGCCTTCTATATTTCAAAGGCTTGGGTTAAAGTCCTGTTTACTCTGACCTCCATATGACTTCAATTTAGATAACCAAGAGTTAAGTAGAGATATTTTGATCTTTTTAAATCATAAGTAGAGCTTTTTCTCTTCTGCAAAAATGCATTGCAATATCCCCAACTGACAAGCCCCAAAGAATTTTACCAACCCTCATTTTAACCAAGATATATGCCTGCAAAGATATTGAGATTATTGAAGTTTGGGATAAAGAATACAAACAGTGAATAATAAAATTGAAAGGAGCATCTAAGATTCTTTTACTTAAATCTTTAGATTGAGAATTTTTTTTATCCACCATAATAATTCCATTATCTCCCTGAAGGTATAAATGTATTTCTTTCCTTTGATACACAAATATTGAAGTCATTAGAATGAAAGCCAATAAATTCAATAACCTGCTGCTATTTCTTTGTTTTCTTTAAAAATGCCTATTATACCAATGAAATCACAACTATTCCCTATCCTTTATCCCTTTAAAAAATCTACTTCATAAAGCAATTTGTTTGGGTTTTTTACGAACGTTGAGATTATTTTCTTTCTGAATAAACACCACCTACAAATTAAACACAATCTAATGTTTGCTGTTGAATTTCAACAACAAATGATCATATTGCCTCAGCAGTTTAGCAGTTGCAGAAAGTCCCATGTACCCCTAGCTGCCATAGAAACAGAACTGCACACATAACCTATAGGCTCTCAATTACTTTATGATGATGTATGAATTCCATTTGGCAAATTCACTCAAAAGCCACTGGTCCCAATTCCCTGGTCTGTGCAATCTAGTGCATTCAACTAACTGACAGTTTTCCCAGTGAGTGCATTGTAAACTAAAAAAAATAAATAAACTGCAGGAAAACCCATCCACTTTAGTATTTGGAAAACAGGTTGATCTTTGTATTCAAGCTCTATCTAACACCCCAAAGATCTCATGCACAGAGAGGGTTTTACACTCTGAAAAGTGAGCTCATGGGAATGGGGAAATGCAATTGCTTTTTACATTTCCAGGCAGTCATTTAGGACAATTTCCTCTTTGACATCCCTCTTCCTAATCCATTTGTAAGCACTTTTGTGCTTGATGCAGGTCTGTCTTCAAGTAGCACGTTTAAGAAAAGTGAAATATTCAAAGTTATTCCCTTCCTCTTTAATAGTTTTGGATTATTGGACCAATGCCAACACAATTTCACACTAAGCTCTTTGCCAAGGAGAAAGGTCAGAAGACCAGGTGAGAGAAGATATTAAATGAAAATTCAAACTCCCACAAAACTACAATTAAGGCAAAGAAATGTGGCACTTGTGAAGGTATGAGAGCCTATGGTGTGGACTGACTTTCGTTTAGTAATAATTAGAGGTTAATTGCATTACAAGAAAGGGGACTTTCATCAGAGAATAATTAAAAATTAATAAACAAAATACACCAGTGTTGATTACGTTGTTATTTGGTTTTGTTTGGGTGTGTGGAGGGAATGGCCTAGATTTCAGAATTCATGTGATTATATTGGTTCAGACAGCTCTTTACTGCCATATAGATCTCCAAGAACTTTACAGTTATACATTAGGCAATTATTATAGTAATGGACTCAAGCAAGGATTCTTAACATGGATTTTGTGGATTGTGTGTGTGTGTGTGTGTGTGTGTGTGTACAGTGTCTGTGTATGTTATATATGTGTGTGTGTATATATATATATATATATACATATACACCCACATGACTATTTCAATATAATTGGTTTCTTTTCTAATCCTATATAATTAATTTCAAGCAATTTATAATACCATTTTGAGAATGTGTGCATAAGTTTCATCAGATTTCCAAAGAGGTCTATGACATAATGAAAAAGAAAAAGAAGAAACCCTGGACCAGACAGTTTCATGGGATATTGATAAGTTGTGACTACTCTAATATGACAAAACCAATTCAGCTGGTAGGTATTACAGATAGGTCTAGGATTGAGATATTCCTAACTCTAAGGTCTGCCATCTATCCATTATTCTACAGCCCTCCACTTGGGCACTCTAAGAATAATTTATTTATATTTAACCTCTTTGAAGTACATAAAACTGCACCATTTATATATATGTTATTATGTGTTATTTTTCTGAAATGTTTCTGAAAAGCTGTGTGGAACAGAGGATAAAGAGCTGACACTGGAGCCATGCAGATTTGATTTCAAGTCCTGGCTTTGAAACATATTGACTGTGAGACCCATCATAAATCACTTAGTATTTCAGTGGTCTAGGTCTAGGCAACTTTCTAAGGCTATAAGTTGCAGAGAAATTGCAGACCTACATTGGAAGAGTAATTTCCTCCTTAATTGTCCCCCATAGCAATTAAATAAGAGGTTCTTTCCCTTTTTCCTATGTCCATTTTAAGCCAGATGTTTTGTGGAGTATGAAATCTTCACATTCTTGGAGACATTTTTGGCCATTCAATTTCCCGAGTGATTATCTTATTGCAAACATCAGGCAGAGTGCTAGACATGTCCTATTTCTAATTATAAAGAGGCTAAAGAAAAATATTCTGTACATCATGATACAGCTGTTCCTGGATGGCATACAGGAAACACATGTCAATCATCTGAAAAAAAATCCATAACATATTTAAACTCTAAAATAACAAATATTCTTGAAGTGAGTCAGGCATTGGATGGCATTTGTGATTTGAGCATCCTAAAACCCTTGCAGTTCTCAGAGTCACTTTGGTCTATGGTAAGTTCTGGTGTCCAGTTTATTGGTATTTACAATACTGTGCAATAGAATGTGGGCTTTCTTTAGTGGCTAACCCGGTTAGATATCCATATACTTCATGAAAGTATGAAAAATTTATAGTTATTTCAAAGTAATTAATAGAAACAAACTTCCATTCTGCACCATAGTACAAAATGTAAAATATCTCAAAATTCCTTTTGTATTAACTATGGAGAAGTGTTAATGAATAAAACTTTCTGTCATTAATTCAAACAATTAGTTTTTCAGTATGTATAATATTCAAGACACTATTCTAGATGCTGAGAATAAAATGTATTATAATTACAAAAGTACCTAGGTGATGCAATGTATGGAGATCTAGGCTTTGAGTCAGGAAGAACTGAGTTCAAATCCAGTCTTGGGCAGGTAGTTGGCTCAGTGGACAGAGGGCCAGTTCTAGAATCAAAAATACTCATCTTTGGGGCCGCTAGATGGCACAGTGAATAGAGCACCAGCCCTGGAGTCAGGAGGACCTGAATTCAAATCTGGCCTCAGACACTTGACATACTTACTAGCCATGTGAGTTTAGGCAAGTCACATAACCCCAATTGCCCTGCCTTCCCCCTCCAAAAAGCAAAATAATAATAATAATCACCATCATCATAATCTTCCTTTGCTCAAATCTAACCTCAGACAGTTAACAGTACTGTGACCCTGTGCAAGTCAATTAACCCTGTTTTCCTCAGATCCTCATCTGTAAAGTGATCTGGAGAAGATAATGGCAAAATATCCCCAGGATCTTTGCCAAGAGAACCCCAAATGGAATCATAAAAAGTAAGATATAACTGAAAAAAGTAATTATATTTTCTTTGACCACAAAGATTTTAAAAGATTAAGAAAAAAGACCAAGTGGAAAAGGAGTAAAGGTGCATCAACAGTATTATTTTAAAAAAGAAAGAAAAAGAGGGGTGGCTAGGTGGTGCAGTGAATAGAGCAATGACCCTGGAGTCAGGAGGACCTGAGTTCAAATCTGTCCTCAGACACTTAACATTTACTAGCTGTGTGATGTCGGGCAAGTCATTAACCCCAGTTGCTCCTCCAAAAAGCAAAATAACAAGAGTGACAAAAAAAAATCCTGTGGGGAAAGATAGAAAGTCATCGGATTAACTATTTCCTTTGTCTATATAACAATCCTTCTGACAAAGCTTATGCTAGCCACCATTGGTAGAAGATTTAAGTTGCTAACAACCCTAGAAGTTGTAGTTTTCTTTTTTCCTTGAATAGGAATCAGATAAACTAATTTGAAATCAGAATGGGAAAGCCTTTATTTTAAGTGTCTCTGTTTTTTTTTCAAGAGAAGTTGATTTTTATTTTCTGCCGCATCAGCAAACATTTATACACTTTTTCTGTGTTCTAGGCACTGTGTTAAGCACTAAGAATACAAAGAAAGGCAAAAGATATTCCCTATTTTCAAGGAGCTTGCTTTCTATGGAAAGGAGTAGCAAACTATAGCTTACAGTCCACTTTTTAAATGAGTCCTGGTGAAGAATAGTTTTTTTTATTGTAAAATAAAGTTTATTGTATTTTATATTTATTTTTAGGTCTTTAACATTTTTTAAATTTAATTAATCAATTTATTTTTAGTTTTCAACAATCATTTCCATAAGTTTTAAGTTTTTCCACCTCTCTCACCTCCCCAGAGAGAATGCAATCCGATATAGGCTCTGTATTTACATTCCTAGGAAACATATTTTCACATTAGTCATGTTGTGTAGAAGAATTAGATTGAATGGAAGGAACCATGAGAAAGAAAAAAAAAACAAAACAAAACAAAAAAAGAGAACAAATAGTATGCTTCAATCTGCATTCAGATTCCATAGTTCTTTCTCTGGATATGGATGGCATTTCTATCGTGAGTCTTTTGGAATTGTTTTAGATCTCTGCATTGATGAGAAAAGTTAACTCTTTCAAAGTCAGTCATTGCACACTGTAGTTGTTACTGTGTACAATATTCTCTTGGTTCTGCTCACTTCACTCAGCACAGTTGATATAAGTCTTTCCCAGGTTTTTCTGAGGTCTGCCTGTTCATTATTTCTTATAGTACAATAGTATTCCATTACATTCATATACCAGAACTAGCTGAGCCATTCTCCAATTGATGGGCATCCCCTTGATCTCTACTTCTTGGCCAATGTAAAAAGATACACTATAAGTATTTTTGCATGTGTGGGTCCTTTTTCCCATTTTTATAATCTCTTTGGGATTATTTTAATTGTTTCTTAATAGAGAAGGACATCTAAAATAGAGAAAGATAGCTGGGTTGACATATGGAATGGCACAATGTCTGATGACAGTGACATTTGTATCTTTTTTTCCTCAAACCCAAGGCTCCAAGGGACACAAAAGAGTTTAAAGTTAAAAGGACATGGGACAAAGTAGAAGGTATTGTTGTTATTGCTCATTCAACTGGCTAGAACCCTGAGTTAAAAAGAAACAAACAAATAACAGATAAGGAAAAACTGACAGTCCTTCCACCTACTTGGTGCTTTACTTCAGAAGGGTGGGACAGGAACCTGTTTCTAATCATGTCTTTCCAAGTGTGGAATTGATTTTAACTTGAAAGGCTTTAAAATCAGCCCCACCAAACAATGAACCCAATGTAGTAATTAGGGATATATATCCTATTCTATTCTATTCTGTTCTATTCTATTCTATTCTATTCTATTCAGCAAGTATTCTAAATGATTTTTTTCTGAATTTTCTGAATTAAATGATTGCTTTTGTACCATGGCAATGCTATTGCTTTAGAATTGTCTAAGTTTTTTTTTTTTATTATTTTTAGTTAAACCTGCATCATACTGTAATAGATTTAGAGATATTGAAGGTCATCTAGTTCAATCCCTCCATGCCACATATGAAGAAACAGAAGACAACTATAGACTGGTTAAGTGACTTTCCCAATTTAAGTCTACCAATTAGGATTCCAACTAAGATGCTGGTCCTATCACTTCAAATTTAATGTCCCTTCTTTGGTGTGTGTGTGTGTGTGTGTGTGTGTGTGTGTGTGTGTGTGTGTGTGTGTAGATTTTTGTCTCATTGGAGTGCATAATATAAAGAATTTTCCTTTTGCCTATTACTGGAAGTAAATGGTCTTAAACATGACAAGGGATAAAGAGAAATGACATGGCATAAAACTGACATGGTGCTAAAGGAAATCTGAGAAATTACATGAGGGAAACACATTAGGGAAACTGATCAGTTTACTTATTCTTTTTTAATATTTTATTTTGATTACTTGGGTATCTGTTGTTAAGTTGAAAAGTGGGGTGAATTTGTTGTAGATAGCAATTTGTTCCCTATTTCTGGCAACATGGAGGTAGAGGTGATTAAGGGATTTAGTAGTAGTGGCATTGATAAATAAGGTGAAGGCTAAAGCAAATTATTTGAATTCAGTAGAAGTTTTTTGCACTTGTTGAGGTGTTTTTTTTTTAAGTGCTTTCAATGCACTCATAAATTCATTACACCAGAAATAGTATAATTATGAATAAATACAAATATGCTTCAAAGTGGGAAATAGCTGCTTTTCCACCCCTCTTGACCTAAAATAAATCTTTTTCACTTTGTATCTGACAATTTATAAATTCCTTCTTACTTTATAGAATTAAAATTCAGAGCTACTACCCAAATACAAAGCAATTTGCATATTTTAAAAGTGCAGAGCAGATTTCTTTTAGAAATCTTATTACCAGGCACATCAGTTTCTTCCAACTTTCTAGAAAGTCTCTCAGGGAGAAGAAGAAAGCCAAATGAAAATTGAACTTAAACTATTCAACAAAATTACTGATAGAGTGGAAGTGCCAAAACATTTCTTTTCCTCTGTTATATTCATCATCTTCATTATTTCTTCACAGTATCCAGGTTGCATATTGATGAAGACAAAACAACCAATACAATCAGTTCAGGAAAAAGAAATATGTCAAGTCAGCTTCCTCCAAAAATTGGCAGATTGAATTCTTCATTTCTCAGATGTTTACTTTGATATGAAAAATATAGGCTCCATCTAATTTTCTATCCACTTAAGTTATTAACTTTCTATCCACCAATTTGTTAGACTTTCCTAAAATATTTGATGGTTGTCTATAAATATCATAAAAATACTATAAATCAAAATGTACATGAACATGAGTTGCCCATAGTGATAAAGCAAAGCATTAATGATTCTTGAGCATTCTGATTTAAATCATGATCAGGGAAAATGGTGAGTAAAATATTTAGAGAGAATTCAAAAATGCACTGTAAAGTCTAAATATTTCAAAGTAATAGAAGAAAAACATGGTCCCTAGAACAACACAATATGCCATATGGAATGTTACCATGGAATTATCACAGAAGGATGCTTCACTAGACCAAAAGTCATAGATACAGAGTTAGAAGAAATGAACTTTAAATGTCTTCTACTCCAAATCTCTTATTTTATAGATAGGAAAACTGAGGACCAGAGATATGAAATAACTACGCCAAAGCTACATAGTAATAAGTAGTAAAGCAAGAAATCAAACACAGATATTTTGATAACAATTTCCTTACTCTTTCAACTGTTATACCCTGAATGGAAACTGCCTTTTGTAATTCAATCTAATATTTCCTTTTCCTATTGTTGTTGTCATATACAAATGCCAAAGTAATTTTCTGGAAATTGAGATATAACTCTGTCAGTCCTCATTACCCCCAGTGATTCCCTCTTGTCTCTAGTATCAAATATAACTTCTCTGTTTAGCATTCTAAGCTCTTCCTATTGTTCTTTCATTGTTTTCAGTCATGTCTGACTCTTCAGGACTCCATCTGAGGTTTTCTTAGCAAAGATGCTAGAGTGGCTACCCATTTCCTTTTCTAGTTCATTTTATAGATGAGGAAACTGAGGCAAACATAGTTAAGTGACTTTTCCAGTTTCACACAGCTAGTAACTGTCTGAGGCCAGATTTGAACACAAGAAGATGAGGAGTTTTGACTCCAAGACTGGCCCTCTATCTCCTGAGCCACCCACCTGCCCAAGTTCTTCAGAGCCTAGTTCTATACTACATCTCATTTCCTTACATATTACACTGCTATACATATACTGGGAAGTTAGAAGGCATCAAGGCAGCATTGTTTCATGAGACACTTCAACATATTCTTTTGTAATATTCATGATGTGTACAGAAAAATTAATAATGACCACTATGACGCTAATTGTAGGTTATATGCCAATATATGTTAGAGAACATGAAGAATTAGAGAAAATAAATGAAAAATCAGTTTATTTATCTTTAAATAATTATTAAGTAACAACTTTATGCCAGTTTGGGCAGCTGGGTGACAGACTAACTAGAGGGCTAGGTCTGAAGTCTGGATGACTCATATCCCTGAGTTCAAATCTGGCCTCATGAACTTACAGGCTGTGTGACCCTGGACAAGTCATTTAACAGTTTTCCTCAGTTTCCTTATCCTTAAAATGAGCTAGAGGAAGAAATAGCAAACTATTCTAGTATCTTCACAAAAAATATCCCCAAAGGGGTCACAAAGAATCAGACATAACTGAAACAGCTGAACAACAGCAAAAACACACATCCCATGTACTAATCATAATACTTACAATTCTTCATAATGTTCTTTCCCCCATACCTGAACCCTTTTCTCTAGCTGTTCCCCCTACTTTAAGTAATATATTCCTCCTCCTCTCTAACTCTTGAAGTCCCTGGATTCCTTTGAGACTCACTCAAGTATCCTACTCAGTAGTTGACCTTAAATAATCTCATCATTTGTTATTACTTTTTTATCTAAAATTACCTTGTGTAACAGCAAGCACCCCACCCTATCCAGGGTGCCTACCAACATAGGTTCTTAGATCTGATTTTCTAGAGCAAAGAAAACTCAAAATGAGTTAACAATCTTGCTTTAATCAATCAAACATACCATTTACCTAGTTCAGGGGGAAAAGTTAGCACCCGGAAGTTCAGAGTATACAGACAGAAGTTATAAGCAGAAGTTACAAGAAGACATACAAACATTTCAAGCAGACAGGCCTCCAACTGTCTGACCATTACATCCATACTTAATCATAGTTATCAGAGATGGAAGCATCAACATCTGGGTTTTCAAAGCCAGGGGGCTTGATGGCTGCCCAGAGTTTTTTCTGGTCAAATCATACAACACTTCTCAAAGTGAGCCCCAAAACAAAGCCTCACATTATTGTTTATATGGCCTTCTCCTGGCTCAGAGAATGTAAAAACCCACTTGACCCACTGCCCAATCCAAAGTATCTCCTGAAAACAAGCCTCCTGCCTCAGGCTCCAGGCCCATTTAAGCCTATCAAAGAGCCTAGCGTGAGGTTAGATCTTAAATTCACATGACACACTGGATTTGCTTTTTATAAGTCTTATATATGCTTATGGAATGTATGAATGGTTTGTTTTGTTTTGTTTTCCATTTGCTACTGAAAGGCAATAGCTGAAAGGGACACTCATTCAATAAAGTTGAGCTTCTCTTTATAATCAAGTACAATATATCATAACTGAAATCTGTGAGCTAAATTCTCTGAATTTCACTTTATCACCACAACTCCAAGAATGCTGGTCTTTTTATTCCTTCATGTTTCTTCAATTATCATCATTCATTTTCTTTGGTCTTCAATTTTCACCATATCTTTACTACTCTCAGTTGTTTCAGTCAAGTCTTAAATGACTCACCTTTTGCTTAAGGGATGAAAAGTCATGAAATCTCTGCTATGAAATCAACATCACTTCTTAACCCTACAAACATTTTCACAATTTTTCATTTTGTGATTCTTACCCTCTTAAGCCTTTCAATAATTACATGGAATTGAACTAAAGAGTCATAATGCCCTTTAGCTCCAGACATTCCATACTTCCACTTCCAAAAGTTCCAGTTCTGACAATCTATACCTGTGACAACTTTGTTTCTTTATATTTTAATTTCATTATTTTCTCTTCTCCTTTAAGCCATCAAAATTTTCACATATGAATGAAGTGTTAACCTACATCATTTACAAGGTGAATTGAGACTTTATAAGATACCTTAGTCCAAATTTTTGCCATTTTTGCAAACTCACCACCAATCTGAAAACTGTTTCTTCACATACAGATTCCAGCAGTTATTTTTTTTAATCTAAACCAAAGTTCTTTTTTCTATTCCTTTCATACGCTAATTTCTTCACCCATGACCACATATATTTTATCAGTTGACTATTTTTCTTTATGTAAAATAATTCTAACCTTTTCAACACCAAATTATTCCTTATGGAAGGCAACACCCTTATGCTTAGATGTATACATGTTGTCTCCAATGCATTGAAGAGTGTCTGGCATATTGGTTATATAATCAGAAGTAATAGTTTACTTTCTGGATTGACTCATATTGGACTAAAAACCTATACCTTATATTTAAGGAAGTTTGCTGAAGGAACGTCTTTCTTAACTTGTACTTCATTGTTAAAATTTGAAAAAAATGGATCCATATTTATCCCTTTTAATTCTTGGCAAGATAATAAGTGGGTAATACATACATTATAATGATGAGTTTACAATTGATCACATCTTTTATGCATGTCTCTAATAACCTTTGCCCACATAAAATAAGGTTATTTTTTCTATATAGGTTAAAATTTGTAAAAAAAAAATTGACTTTTGAAGGTATTAGGAATTACATATAGGCTATATGCTGAAATAAAGATAAGGTTACTGTAGTATAATCAAAAGCTATAGTTATAAAATAGTACCTTTATTTCTAGGAACAGCAAAAGAAGGCTTAATGTTGTAAGATTGCAATTCATTGAAAGAAGATGTACATGTACAACTGTTAGAGATCTACTTGCTCAACAGAAAATGCCATTTTTTCTGTATGATGTGATTTGTAACATATTTTTCAAGTGTGATTTACAAATCACAAATAGTGATTTGTAGCATATTTTTCATTCAAGTAAAGAGTAAAATTGTTTTTTGTTTTGTTTTGTTTTGTTTTAATAATGGCCTTATAGGTACATTTCATTTCTTTGGAAATAACACTTCTTTGCAAGTGAAATAATAATGGTCCCTTTGTAGTCCAAGAGAGGAAGAGTCTGCTCTCAGATGTCCTTGGGCTAGACCACTTCATGTTTCAAAAGAAATATTTAGCTCTTAGCTGAGTAGATCACTAGGGCTTTTATTATTTAAAATTAAATTGCATTTTTAAAGTAATGTCTTCTGTAGTTGTCACATAATCTCACACTGTTTCTCCAACATTGTATTTTGTTATGTGAAAAGGTATACTTTTATCAGTAAGTACTTATATGTATAGAACACTTGAGGCTTTATAAGGAACTTGTGATGTCTGGCAAAAGGTTATGGATATTGAATATTACCTATTCAACTATAAAGTTCCACTCTTTAGAGAAGTAAAATGAAAGTACCAGCTACAAATCTTTCTTTCATTCTTTATTTTTTAATTAAAATTTGTTCATTTTTAGTTTACATCTTTCATTTCCACATGATTTTGAGTTAAACATTTTCTCTCCTTCTTTCCCTGCCCATCACTACAAGACAGCAAACTCACTGAATACCTCCTCCCCCAATCTGCTCTCTCCTATATCCTCCCTCATTCTCTTCTGACTTTCCAGTAGGGCAAGATGGACCTCTATGCGCCACTGCCTGCATATCTTATTTCCCAGTTGTATATGTATATACACACATACATACATTTAACATTTGATTTTAAAACTTTGAATTCCAGATTTTTTTATTTTCCTCCCTCCTCACCCACCCTTACTGGAAAGATAAGGAAATAAATATAGGTTGTATCAGTGTAGCTATGCAAAACATTTCCTTGGTGGATATATTGTGAAAGACTGACTATATTTGCCTCCATCCTATTCCACCCCCACTTGTTCTATTCTCTACTTTGACCCTGTCCCTTTAAAAAAGTGTGTGCTTCCAACTTCCCTCCCCCCAGACTGCCCTCTCCTCCATCATACCCCCTCTTGTACCTTTTCCCCTAATCTCCTGTAGGGTGAGATACCCTATTTAGTGTGTATGCCATTTCCTCCCTAATCCAAATTCAATCAGAGAAAGGTTGACCCATTCTCTTTTGCCTTCCTGTTCTTGCCCTCCATTGTAACAGTTGTCCCTTGCCTGTCTCTCCCCAACTCCTATCATTATAATTCTCTTTCACCTCTCAATTACACATTCTAATTATCATTATGTGTGTGGGGGTTACATACACGCACACACACACACACACACACACACATTCCCACACACACATTTATATTCCCTTCAACTATTCTCAAAAAGAGAAAAGTTTCTTAAGTTACAATTACCATTTTTCCATGTAGGAATGTAAATAGTTTGGCTTTGATAAGTTCTTTATTATTTCTTTTCCCTTTTTACCTTCTCATGTTTCCCATGCTTTTTGTATCTGAATGTCAAATTTTATATTCAACTCTGGTTTTCTCATCAAGAATACTTGAAAGTCCTCTATTCCATTTAATTATGATATTTTCTCCCGAAACATAATACTCTGTTGTGCTGGGTAGGTGGTTTTGGTTTTAATCCCAGCTTCTTTGACCTCCAGAATATCATATTCCAAGCCCTTCAATGCCTCAGTGTAGAACCTGCCACATCCTGTGTTATCCTGATTGTGTTTCCACAGTATTCAAATTGTTTCTTCCTGGCTGCTTATAATATTTTCTCCTTGATATGGGAACTGTGGAACCTGGCTATAATATCCCTAGGAGTTTTCTTTGGGGGATGTTTGGGATGTTTTCAAGAGGTGATCAGTGGATTCTTTCAACCTCTATTTTGCCCTCTGATTCTAAAATATCAGGGCAATTTTCCTTAAGAATTTCTTGAAGGATGATTTCTAGGTTCCTTTTTTTAATCTTGGCTTTCAGGTAGTCCAATAATTTTTAAATTCTCCCTCCTGGATCTATTTTCCATGTAAGTGGTTTTCCCAATGATATATTTCACATTGCCTTCTATTTTTCTTTTTTTTTTTTTTTTGGATCTGTTTAATAGTATCTTGATTTCTCATGAAGTAACTAGCTTCCATTTTTTCCAATTATTTCTGAGGGAATGATTCTCTTCAGTGAGCTTTTGAGATTATTTTTCCATCTGGCAAATTTGGCTTTTTAAAGCATTCTTCTCCTCACTGGCTTTTTGAGCCCCTTTTGCCATTTAAGTTAGTCTCTTTTTTAAGGTGTTATTCTCTTCAATCTTGTTGTTGACTCTGTTTTCATGATTTTCTTGCATCAGTCTAATTTCTCTTCCCAATTTTCCTCCACTTCTCTTATTTGGTTTTCAAAATTCTTCTCAAGTTCTTCTATAGCCTGTAACCAGTTCACATGTTTCTTGGAAGCTTTTGGTGCAGGAGTTCTGATTTTGTTGTCTTCCTCCTGTTCCATGCTTTGATTCTTTTTGTCACCAAAATAGGAGTCTAAAGTCAAATTGCTCTGCTTGCTTTGCTTGCTCATGTTGCCATTGAATTACTTGACTTTTGAGCTTTTTGCCACAGAAGAACTCTGCTTTCAGAGAGGAGAACTTTGTTCCAAATCACTGGGGTTTTCTCTGCTTCCAGAGCTATTAGTTGGGTGCCCTCTCTGAAGCTTCCACAGTCTCTGGCACACTGGTCATACACCACAGGACCTCCACCCTAGACAGCAATCCATGTCAAACCATGTTAAAGCAAGAGCAATTAAACCTCAGACAGGTTGCTTTCTCCCCCTACTATCTGCAGGTCAGGACCTCTGAAGCAGCCATTTGGCAGTGGTTGCTGCTTCTCAGCCACTTCTCCCTCTGGGGGCAGTGGCCAGACCACACTCTCAGACACCCTGTTCCCAAAGTCCACTGATCTCTCACTTTGTCTTTGGCATTTATGGTTTGATAATTCTGGAATCCTTCACAGCTGCTGGTTATCCACTCTCGCAACATCCCTCTAGCTGTGACTTGTTGCGCCACCCTGGAGCTAAAATTGCAGACTTACCTGAGGCTGAGCTCTGCTCCCAGAGTGCTGCAATAGCCCCTTCCTTCCAGCCTTCTGGGCTGTCTAGAGTGCGAGGTTAGTTTCTCTCTGTCATTTTTTGGCTTCTGTAGCTCTAAAGTTTGTATATGGTCATTTTTTACATGTATTGGAGGAAGTGGAAGCAGGAGCCATGCAGGAGTCCTGTTTCTACTCTGCCATCTTGGCTCCACCAGCTACATATCTTAAAAGACAAATAAAGAAAATAGTTCTAGATAAACAGATAATGTACTCTTAGCTCAATGGAAAATGCATTAGATTAAATAGATGAAAAAATTATGAAGCAACATTGTTTGATTCCTATAAAGAAAAAGTAGAAGTAAATTTAAAGTAGTGTGCATATTTGCTATTGTTATTCACCACTCTCTGGTTTTTAGATAATCTAATATTATGGGCCTTCTTTGTCAAATGTATTTTAGCAAATATTCATTAGTATATAAATTTATTTATATGAATATCTTGATATGCCACCATGTAATAAATCCCTACCTAAAGATGCTCTATATATGAAAATAATATTTGTATCTAAATTTGAATTGTTATTATGAGCATCATAAATTAACTTAATAGAAAATTTCATTCCCTTAACTAGATTGCACAATACAAACATAACCAGTAAAATTGTGGAAGATTCAACTGATGAAGAATTTGCCTTGCATTATGTCAGTTTGTTTAATTTATTTCACTGAATCAACACAATCAATTGATGGTTTTCATCTCAGATGATATCTGGATTGTGCTATTTCTTCAGTGCATAATTTATGGCATTATGTAAAATGCATTGAGGAAATATACATAAGAGAAAGAAAACTGAGACAAAGACTTTAGATATCTATATTTGTGTATACTTAAGAGAGAATTGGATCAATAATCCAGCTACTGAAAAGTAGCTGAGTCTATTAATGAAGAAGATCCCAAAATTCACTTGTTTTTAATAATAAGGACCTATGGAATCAATACAAAGGAACTCTTAAAATGAGAATATTAGATAGAGAAAGAGAGAGAGAGAGAGAGAGAATGAGAGAGAGAGAGAGAGAGAGAGAGAGAGAGAGAGAGAGAGAGAGAGAGAGAGATGGATGGATGGACTAGAGGGTAAATCTGAATCTTTTACCAAAGGAAGGAAAAAGGTGAGTATAATACTGGAGTCTGGTGAAGAAGCAGTCTAGGAAAGAACTCTGAAGAGTTAGCTCCATATAAGGAATTGTGGATATATCATAATATTCTTTATTCATAGATCAAAACACATTTAAAAAAACGACTACCATTAATTAGGAGGCAGCATGGTTAATGAGAAGAGCATTGGATTTGGCATCATAACACAAGGATCTGAGTATGAGTTCTGCCACATATGAGATAAGAGGCTTTGGGGAAATCATTTAACCTCTCTAAGTCTGTTTCATTATTTTTAAAATGGGGATAGTACTATTAGTATGATATAAATGACTGAGTCATTGCAAAAAATTTTAAGACTTCAAAAATCTTATTTGCATATTAATTGTTATTGCTGTTCTTGAATAATTAACTTATAAATATTTGATCTTAAATTATGAACTTTTTAAACAAATATAGGCAAAGCTAATGTTTTCAGATTGTTTTGTTTTAACCTACTTAAGTGTAAAGCCAAGCATAAGCAGCTTTCCAGAGAACTGCTGCAGTGAGCAGCTTTCTAAATTCTGATCATACAGTATAGTGAGTTCTCTATTTATTCAATAACAACTCAGAGCAAAACATTTACAGAAAATCAAAATGCAGCACTCATCATGTCACAACTCCACAACTTATCACTAAAATGGTCACATAATTTTCACCAAAGTAGCCACATAGTTTTAAACAAAGTACAATCATTTAGTAACTCAATCATTTAGTAAGTCCTTAATTCAATCATGCTTAAGGAGGCTTGTCTCCTTAAAGGACACAAAGTACAATGGTCAAAGTTCTCCACCCCTAAGTCACAGTAAATCATAATTTTCTCAGATAGCATCAGGTACCCAAGAAGAGACCTTTTCATCTTGACTCGAGGCTGGCTCTCAGTTTCCATGGTTTCTCTTCCATGGTCCCAACCCCTGCCCAAATCTACACAACTGTCACCCGGGTTCTAAAACAGGCAGCTCTCATTTCCTTGTCTAGCTCCTTGCCCAGTTCTTTGTCCAGTTCCTTGTCTAGTTCCTATTACATACTGAAGCTCATGGTATCCAGTCTACCTCAAGTCCTTCACAGGTCCAGTTTCTGTGAAATCAAAGCTTAAGAGAGCCAAAACAACATTCACCCACATTGCCAGCACCATCATCAATTCACTATCTGCCTGTGAAATAAACACAGACCCACACACAAGGTCCAATAAATCAATACAAATCACCAGTAAAGTCCCAGGACCTCCAAAACCTTCCTCCAGGACTTGTGTAAACAGTCAACCAGAAAATTCTTTTTCAAGGCTTCCAGTAAGGCCCCAGGGCATGTGTAGAAAGTATCACAAACAAACATCAACACAGACAGAACAGACAAACATAGGGTGCTGGAATACCACAAGTTTTATCCTTCTCCACCACAAGAGCTCCCTTCTCCTTTCTGCTATCTCCAGCCTGGGCCCCTCCTTATATATGGTCATTAGCTCCTCCCTATCCTGTTGCAGGAGTTCACAAATTCTAGGGTTCACAAGTTGTGGG
Source organism: Gymnobelideus leadbeateri (assembly GCA_011680675.1). Lineage (NCBI taxonomy): Eukaryota > Metazoa > Chordata > Mammalia > Diprotodontia > Petauridae > Gymnobelideus > Gymnobelideus leadbeateri. The sequence goes on from WOXC01010286.1 coordinate 274,331, forward strand.
ATTCAAAAGTTCTGGATCTTAATACTTGATACAATCATCAACTGAAACAAGGTGTTAACTACTTCTGTGTTAATTAAATATCTGAAAAAATGATGGTTATTCAATAGCTGAAAGAAGGTGTTAACTACATCTTTGTTTGCCATTACATTAAGGGATTATTTTTATTTTGGATATTTTCCTTATTGATATCTAGTGAAATTTAATGTCAAGCATTTAATAAGTATCAACTGTGTGTCAGGCTTGGTGATAAATTATGCACAGTAAGTGTCTCAATGAATCTATTTTTTTCTCCCCATTAAAAATATGTCATTCAGTAATACACTAACATTTTATACTGTTATGGATGACTTGAGGGTCTTTGAAAGTAGATTGCAAAATCTGGAAGCAACTGTACTTCATATACAAATCAAATGCCAACTCTGAATGTCTGTCATGAGATAACCAGTCTAATTTCAAAGAGAATCATTGCCAGAATGAGCCAATAGGGAAAGTTTTTTATGTTTCTTTCTTTTTCCCAACCATAATATTTCATGAAGACCATTTACAAAGTTATGGAGGCAGCTGTGACCTGCATGTGTGGAGGAAGTGATTGAACAAATGAAATCAGCCATCCTTGAAGTATTTAGGTAAGTGGATAATAGATGTTGTCTCTGTATCAAAGGGAATGGGGAGTAGTTGTGAACCATTAAGAATGCCATTATCTAGAAAGAAAACCGCATGGAAGATTTCCTTATTTTTTTAATTTATAAATGCAGGGACACTTGGCTGTAGTGAAGAGACTACTTCAACTGCAATTTTAATCTTACTTTTGAAGGAAAGAGCTGAAATTCTCTTGGTCTGGCCTATGCTATAACTATATTTTAAGTGATAGAAATTAGTAATCTTCACAGAAGACTAGAAGTATCTTTGCTCTGTGTTGGGGAACAAAGAAAGTGATGGTATTTCAAGTGCCCAATTTTATACAAACTTTTCCCTGACTGCATCTCTATGTATAGCTATTAAAAAGGTAAAAAAAAATAGGGTACTTTGAAAACTTAAGCAACTGTAACTAGGTCTAGAAACTTGAAATTTTTTTTAGTTTTATTGTTTGTATTGCCTTTGATTTTTGAGAAAAAGGTATGTATTTTTTCTAATGCATAGTTTCTCTCTCTTTCTCTTTTTGGGGGATTTGAATACTGTACTTGCTTAAGATGGTTTAATTATAGACTATGCAATAGTTTGAGGTAAGAGAAGCAGAGATTAATGAGTTTATAATGTTTGAAAGATCCCTTAGATGATATGTGAAAATATCTAAAATTCACTCCCACCTCTGAGAACCAGTTTATTTAGAGATTAGAACTATCTTGGTTATATTATCTGCACCATCTCTATAAGATCGGTCAAAATTAGCTCTTTCCATACATAAACTTTATTTCGAGTCTTTCTGCTGACAGAATCTTAGGAGAACGTAGCCATAGAGGGAAAATGTATCTATGTTGAACAAGATATATATTTAAAAATAAAGAAATTATATGTACAAATGTGAGAGAGATAGAAGCCCATTACCATATTGAGGATACATTTGGGCAACTTGACTTTCTGGTCTTCATCCATTCTGTGCTATAGTTATACATAAAAGATGACAGTAGATAACTTGATGTTTATATGCTTCAAGGGGGAGAAAAGAAAATCATTCTTTTTTCCCTACTTGTAGATCATAGAAACAAAGAACTAAAAGATAATCTTATGAATTATGGGAGACATACATACACATATATGTGCATGTGTGTATACACATATATACTTATATAAATATATGTGTGTATGTATACATACATGTGTGTATGTGTATATAAATGCATCCATATAGATAAGATAAAATGGCAGAATTCATAAGAAAACCAAACCAATTATATATTATATGCAAAAAAAGCTAAAATCTGCTTAAACATAAATGTATGAAGAGGTAAAATAATTGGCTAGAATAAAATTTATTTTGCTACTCAAATCTAAAAAAAGGATTGATTACAAACATTTCAAATAAGGGAAAAATAAGATTTCAGATAAAATGGACAAGGGTGGCCCAATCAGCTGTCACCAGAGCAAACTTCAGGAGAGTGAATCATCAGTAGCTGTGCTGAGTTCCAGATTTCTCAAAACATAAACACCAAAGACAAAGTAAAAGGTCAGTGGGGAACTTTGTTGGAATAGGGGTGGACTGAAGAGAATGGTCCAGCCCCTGCCCCCAGGGAGAGAAGCAGCAGAGACATGTTGCCTCCTGTGGCCACAGCCTGGCTGCCTAAGAAGCTCCTGGCCTGCCTATTATAGTGGGATAAAGCAAACATACAGAGGGTAACTGCTCTTCTTTAAACTGCTTGGATCTGGATCATGGTCTTGGGTGGTGGTCCTGGAGTGTATAACTGGTTAATATAACTGGTTAACAAGAGCTTGTGGGAGCTATAGAGAGGGCACCCAATACATAGATCTAGCAGCTGCAAAAACCACAACACCTTGGGACATTGCTCTCTCCATTTTGGAAGCAGAGTTCTAATGTGGCAAAGAGCTCAAAAGTCAAATACTTGGCTGGCAGGATGATCAAGCAATGGAAGCACAAACAGACCATAGACTCCTTTTGGGGGTACAAAAGGGATCAAGGCATGGAACTGGAGGAAGACATTGAAGTCAGAACTCCTGCATCAAAAGCCTCTAAGAAAAATATGAACTGGTTGCAGGCCACTGAGTAGCTCAAGAAGGATTTTGAAAATCAAATAAGAGAAGTGGAGGAAAATTTGGGAAGAGAAATGAGAATGATGCAAGAAAGTCATGAAAAGCATGTCAAAAGCCTGCTAAAGGTCACCCAAAAATACACTGAAGAAAATAACACCTTAAAAATAGACTAGAAAACTATGGAAAAGGGGACTCTCAACAACTTCTGGAGCCCCAGCACCCACAGAACAACACAGAGAAGCTAACCTCCCACTGAGGACAGCCCAGCAGCCCTGCAGGAAGTACCAGCGCAGCGGTCTGGGAGCCAGCAGCGTGCTGAGCGCAGGGAGCAGAGCCGAGCGGAGCCCAGGTCCCCATGAGGTTTTAGCCCCAGGGCGGCAGGGCCAGCAGCCAGCTGGAGAGACCCCAGAACACCAGCAGCTGTGGAGACTCCATAATTATCAACATAGACATGCCTAGGACAAAGTAAGAGGTTAGTGTCCTATGGACTTTGGGACCAGTATTTGGGGAATGAATTTGGGGACCAGTATGCAGGAAAAGTATGAAATGAGGGTCAACAGCCTGACTGAGGAAAACAACACCTTAAAAATAGACTAACTCAAATGGCAAAGGAGGCCCAAAAGGACAATGAGGAGAAGAATGCCTTAAAAAGACAAATTTGCCAGATGGAAAAATAATCTCAAAAGTTCACTGAGGAGATTCATTCCTTCAGAGTTAGACTGGAGCAAATGGAAGCTAATGACTTTATGAGAAATCAAGATGCTGTTAAGCAGATCCAAACAAATGAAAGATTAGAAGGCAATGGGAAATATCTCATGGGAAAAACCACTGACCTGGAAAATAGATCCAGGAGAGACAATTTAAAAATTATTGGACTACCTGGAAGCCATGATCAAAGAAAGAACCTAGAAATCACCCTTCAAGAAATTCTCAAGGAAAATTGCCCTGATGTTTTAGATCCAGAGGGCAAAATAGAGGTTGAAAGAATCCACAGATCACCTCCTGAAAAAGATCCCCAAAAGAAAACTCCCAGGAATATTATAGCCAGGTTCCAGAATCCCCAGATCAAGGAGAAAATACTCCAAGCAGCCAGGAAGGAAGAATTTCAATATTGTGGAAACACAATCAGAATAGCCCAGGACCTGACAGCTCCTACACTGAGGGATCGAAGGGCATGGAATATGATATTCCAGAGGGCAAAAGAGCTGGGATTGAAGCCAAGGGTCACCTACTCAGCAAAACTGAGTATTTTTTTTCAGGGGGAAATATGGTCATTCAGTGGAATAGAGGACTTCCAAGCATTCTTAAGGAAAAAAAAAACAGAATTAAATAGAAAATTTGACATCCAGACACAAGAAGGAAGAGATGTCTGAGAAGGTAATCAGGGAAAAAATAGACTAACTGAAATGGCAGAAGAGGCCCAAAAAGCCGATGAGGAGAAGAATGACTTAAAAAGCAAAATTTACTAGATGGAATTTCAAAAACTAACTGAAGAGAATAACTCCTTCAAAATTACGTTGGAGCAATTGGAAGCTAATGACTTTATGAGAAATCAAGATACTATAAAACAGATTGAAACAAATAAAAAAAATAGAAGGCAATGTGAAATATCTCTTTGAAAAAACCACTGACCTGGAAAATAGATCCAGGAGAAATAATTTTAAAATGATCAGATTACCTGAAAGGCATGATCACAATAAAGAGCCTGGACACCATCTTGCAAGAAATTATCAAGCAAAATTGCGCTGATATTCTAGAAGCACAGGGCAAAATGGAAATTAAAAGAATTCACAGATTACCTCTTGAAAAAAATCCCTCCCCCACACCCCCCCGCAAGAAAAAAACACTCCTAGGAATATTATAGCAAAATTCCAGAGTTCCCAGGTAAAGGAGAAAACACTGCAAGCAGTCAGGAATGAACAATTTGAGTATTGTGGAAACAATCAGGATAACACAGGATCTAGCAGCTTCTACATTAAGGGATCAAATGGCTTAGAATATACTATTCTGGAGGTCAAAGTAGCTAGGATTTAAACCAAGAATCACCTACCCCGAAAAACTGAGTATAATGCTAAAGGGAAAAATATGGTCATTCAATGATATAGAGGATTTTCAAGCCTTCTTAATGAGAAAAAACAAAGGTGAAGAGAAAATTTGATTTTCAAATACAAAAAGCAAGAGAAGCATAGAAGGTAAATAGGAAAAAGAAATCACAAGGAAATTATTAAAGTTGAACTATTTATATTCCTACACAGAAAAATGATAATTGTTACTCATAAGACTTTTCTCGGTATGGGAGAATATATATTTATGTATGCATATATATGTTTATGTGTATATAAATATATATGTGATTGTGGGCATAGGTATATTTATGTATACATAAAGGGCACAGGATGAGTTGAATATGAAGGGATGGTATCTAAAAATAAAATTAATGGTGAGAGGAATTTATTGGGAGAAAGAGAAAGGGAGAGATAGATTAGGGTAAATTATCTCTTATAAAAGAGGCAAGAGAAAACTGTTATAAAGGAGGGGGAGAGGAGGAAGATGAAAGGGAATGGGACAACCTGAATCTCACTGAATTTGGCTTAAGGAGGGAATAATATACACACTCAATTGGGTATTTTACCCCACAGGAAAATGGGGCCGGGGAGTAGTGGATAAAAGGGGCAATGATAAAAGGGAGAGCAGATTGGAGGATGGGTTACTTAGTAGCAAACATTTTTTTAAAAGGATAGGGTCAAAGGAGAAAATGGGATAAGCAGAGGGAAGGATAGCATGGAGGGAAATATAATTAACTTTTTGCAATATAGCTACTATGGAAATGATTTGAGTAACTAAACATGTACAACCTATATTGAATTGCTTATTTTCTCAGTGGGGGTGGGTGAGGAGGGAAGAAGGGAAAAAAACCTGGAAATCAAAGTTTGAAAAACAAATGTTTAAAAATTTGATTTTTACATGCAACTTGGAAGTAAGATATACAGGTACCGGGGTATAGAAACCCATCCTGCCATACTGGAAAGTTGGGGGGTGAAGGGGGATTGTATAAGAGAGAAAAGATGGGGAGGAGTATTCCATAGGCTTGCTATTTTGGTGTGGGGGTTAGGGGAAAGATGAGGAGAAAAAATTGTAACTCAAAATCTTGTGGAAATGAATGTTGAAAACTAATTAATTTTTTTAAATCAATCTACGTAAGAAAGGCAAAGGGAAAACTCCATATTGTTAAAAGTAGGATAGCTATTGAAATAATATCAAATTGCATATGTGTATACACACACTCAAATATCTAAAAATAGTTATTGATTAATATGTAACATAGGTCACTCAGTGAACACCTGGTGCTGGTTAAGGCAATACACTTTGTCAGAGGGTCAAATACACTTTGCACTTTTGGCCAAAGGAATGTCAAGATATTTGGAGATACCTTATAGCAACCTGTGTCCTGAGCTTGGCATTGCAACAATCCTTTGTTCTTTGTATGTTCTCACCCTGTGGCAAAGTGTATTTCTTTTACCAGCACCAACTGATCACTGATGTATTTATGTTTCATATTAATCAATAAGTATTTAGATTTGTTGGAGTCCCCTCATTTCCCAGGGACCTGAGAGTCATTCATCATGCCTCTTGCATGCGCAAAATCCCTGTTTCTTATAACTGCTAAGTGGACTGAATAAGATACTGCACTCCTATTTCCACAAACTATATATTTTTTTCTGAATCCTGCTGTGAGACAATCACCATGCAGATTGTTCCAACAGAACCCAGGAATGTCTATTGTTTATTTCTCTGAAACCTGACCTCCCTCATCTGGTGAGTCCTCTGTTCTTTATTCCTGCTCCAATCTCCTGAACTCATACTTGGTTGAGCTTGCCTTCCTTTATGAGGAAAAATCCAGGACCCATTTCTTTAACCAGTTCTGGTAAGGATATCCTATGCACAGCTCTGTTCTTTGTTCTCTGTGAGCTTCTGTAAATTTTCTGCTGTGTGCCTCTGCTTTTTTTTTTTTCTGTGAGCTTCAGCACCGTGTGTCTTCCCTAAGCAATTGTTCCTGCCTGTTCTGTTTAGTTCCAGCCTCCCAGGCCAGGAAGCTCTTGCCTTCCTCTGTTCTGGCTTTGGCCCCAGCAAGCTAAGAGATTGGTTAGCTTTGTGAATAACACTCCTCTGTAATTTGGTCCTTCTGCACACTTTTGTTTGAGAGTGACTCCATTTTGTTTTGTTTCCCCCACATGGGACCCCCCCCCAAAATTCTCTGTGCCCTGAGTCCCAAAGCCCAGGGTGGGGTGGAGTCAGCAAGCCTAAACACCAGAAGCCCAGGTGTGCTTTAGAACAATCAGGTGAATCTGAAGACACCACCACAGCTTGTCACCAGCTGCTGAGCCTGTCTGTGCTGTAGCCCAGGGGCACAGACCCAGAAACCTGAAGTGGCCAGGGCACCCCTGACCCACATGTTACTCTGAGAGCTTCAGGGTAACTCAGGCTAAACACTAACAGTCCTCACCTTGGACTGAGTCCAGACACCCTGAGGCTACAGAAGACAAAGTCAACAACTAGGCTCTTAGCTCCCAGCCTGAGAAGCAGAGTCAGGAAATAGGCAAACACAATGGGTAAGAAGCAATCTGAGAAATCAAAAGCAAGAAGAACAATCCAATCTTATTATAGTGAGCAAGAACAACCAAATACAGAGGACATCATGGATTCTATACTCATGCCTGAGTCCACAGAAGGAAATATGAACTGGTCTCAAGCCCAAAAAGCATTCTTGGAGGAGCTCAAGAAAGATTTTAAAAGCCAAATTAGAGAGGTAGAAGATAAATTTAAATCTACAGTAACAAAATTGTTAAAAATATATAAAAAAATAAAAACTCACCACAATAAATAAATTTTTAAAAAGTTAAATTTGTAAACTGTAGGAAGGTTCAAAATCTAACTGGAAAATGTATATCCATAAAAATGAAATCTAAACATGTGGGAAAAGAGATTCAAAAACTTACCAAGGAAAATAACTCCCTAAAAATTAGAATCACGGGGAGGCTAGGTGGCGCAGTGAGTAAGAGCACCAGCCTCGGAGTTGGGATGACCCGAGATCAAATCCAGCCTCAGACAATGAGCACCCACACATAAATAATGACTAGCCGTGTAACCTTGAGCAAGTTACTTAACCCCAGTTGCTTTAAAAAAAAATTAGAATCAGTCAAATCAAAGCTAAAGACTCTATCATCCATCAAGAGTCAGTCAAACAAAACATAAACATTGAAAAAATTAGAAGAATGTGTACACATCTAGGAGAAAAAACCTAAGAATTATTTGTTTACCACAAAGCCATGATAAAAAAAAAACAGCCTGGACAATATCCTTCAAGAGACTCTCAAAGAAAAACTGTCCTGGTGTCCTAGAATCAGAGTGTAAAATAGTTACTGAAAGAATTCACCAGACTCCTCCTGAAAGAGATGCCAAATTGAAAACTCCAAAAAATATAGTAGCCAAATTCCAGAATTACAAGGCCAAGTAGAAAATATTGCAGGCAATGAACATAAACAATGTAAAAAGCATGGAATTACAGTCAGGATTTCACAGGACCTTGCAGCTTCTATAATAAAAGATCAGAAGGATTGAAATTTGATGTATTGTAAGGCAAAAGAGCTAGGACTACAACCAAGGATTAACTACTGGGCAACATGGAGCATAATCTTTCAGGCAAGGGGAAGGTCATTTAATGAAATAAGACTTTCCTGATGAAAAAATCAGAGCTCAAGGGAAAATCTGATCTCTAAATGCAAGACTCAAGAGAGACATAAAAAGGTAAACAAGGAAAACACACGCACATACACACACACATGCACACACATGAAAATAACTTATGATTCAATAAGAGCAAATAGTTTACATCCCTATATGAGAAATTGATAACTGTCAAAATGTATATAATTAATGCTACATTTAAGAGGTATATACATAGATAGACTGTGAGGGTATAAATGAACTAATTTGATGATTAAAATAACTTCATTAAGGGGTAAAAAGGGAATATAATGGAAGAAGAAAAGGAAAAGAAAAGGTAGAAAAACGTAAATTATGCCACATGCAGAGGCATAAAACTGTACTATAGTAAAGGAGAAGGAGGGAGGGAGATGAACATCATTTGAACTATATTTTCATTGGTTCTGGTTCAAAGAGGGATCAACATAATCAGTTAAATTTAGAATTCTAATGTGAAAAGACACAAAATCTTATTATAATAGAGAGAAAAGAGGGAGGGAGAGGAGTACTGTATGATATTTACGCTCATTAGATTGGGTTGAAGGAGGGAATAACATACTACATTAAGTATAAAAATCCACTGTGCACTATAGACAAAAGGAGGGGCAAAGGGGTGGCAAAAGGGGGGTTGTTTGAAGGGAGGGAAATAGTAGTAAGGAGAAATAGTAAGTAAAGAGTGGGGGTCACAGGGAGGGAATACTAAGGGAGGCAGTGGTCCAAAGGAAAACTCTTAAGGTGGGGAAGGGAAATAAAGAAACAAAAACATAAACAACGGAGGGAATAGGATAGAGGGAAAGACAGAGATAGTAATGATAACTGTGAGTGTGAATGGATTGAATTCTCCCATAAAACAGAAGTGGATCACAGAATGGATTAAAAACCAGAACCCTCCAATATGCTGTCTACAAGAAACACATTTACAACAAGGGGAAACACACAGGGAAAAAGCTGTAGTAGAATATATTATGCTTCAGGTAAAGTAAAAAGAAAAGCAGGGGTAGCAATACTTATCTCAGATAAAGAAAAGCAAAAATAGGCCAAATTAAAAGAGATAGGGAATGAAACTATACCCTGCTAAAAGTCATGATCAAGAATGAATGAATATCATGGCAGAGCCAAGATGGCAGAGTAGAAACAGCACTTCCACAGAGTTCCAGCCCACACCACTTCAAAATTATGTACAAGGGGGACTTGGAACAACCTCTGGAGCTCCAGCACCCACAGAATGACACAGAGAAGCTAACCTCCTGCTGAGGACAGCCGAGCAGCCCATCAGGGAGCAGATAGCACAGCACTCTGGGAGCCAAGCCTAGGTCCCCAGGAGTCTGAAGTTTTAGCCCCAGGGCGGCCAGACCAGCAGCCTGCTGGAGGGACCCCAAAACACCAGCAGCTGTGGGGTTTCCAGAATTATCAACATATAGATGCCTAGGAAAAAGTGAGAGGGTAGTGCCCTATGGAATTGGAGTCCAGTATTTGGGAGCCCATCAATTTCTTACCCTGGGGCAAGAAGCCTCTGAGGAAGCAGTGGCACAGCCGACATTTTGCACCTTCAGATGCAGCTTCAGGTCCTGGCCTGCAAACTGTAGGGAGATCCAGCAATTAGTCTGAGGGGTAACCACTCTTGCTTTAACCTTCTTGGATATGTATTGAGGTATGGGGTGAAGGTCTTGGGGTGTGTGTCCAGCTTGCCAGAGTTTATGGCAGCTCCAGGCACAGCACCCAACTAATACCTCTGGAAGTTGAGAAGACCCTAATCTTTGGGACAGAAGCTCCCCTGGCTGGTGGCAGAGTCCTACTGTGGCTACAAGCCCAAAAGTCAAGTAATTAAGTGGCAACATGCCGAAGGCAAAGGAAACAAAATAAACAGAAAAATTCAACATCAGACTCCTATTTTGGGGGCAAAGAGGATCGAAGCAGGGGCGGCTAGGTGGCGCAGTGAGTTGAGCGCTGGCCCTGGAGTCAGAAGGACCTGAGTTCGGATCCGGCCTCAGACACTTAACCCACACAAACAAAAACCTAGCCGTGTGACGTTGGGCAAGTTACTTAACCCCAATTGCCCTAAAAGGGGCGGCTAGGTGGCGCAGTGGGTAAGAGCGCCGGCCTCGGAGGTGGGATGACCCGAGATCAAATCCGGCCTCAGAAAATGAGCACCCACACATAAATAATGACTAGCCGTGTAACCTTGACAAGTTATTTAACCCCAATTGCTTAAAAAAAAAAAAAAAGAGGATCGAAGCATGGAAAAGGAGGAGGACTGAGAGGTCAGAAATCTTGCACCAAAAGCTCCAAAGAAAAATATAAGCTGATTACAGGCCATAGAGGACCTTAAGAAGGATTTTAAAAACCAAATAAGAGAAGTGGAGGAAAAACTGGGAAGAGAAATGAGAAGGATGCAGGAAAAGTATGAAATGAGAGTCAAAAGCCTGACTGAGGAAAATAACAACTTAAAAAATAGACTAACTCAAGTGGCAAAAGAGGGTCAAAAAGGCAATGATGAAAAGAATGCCTTAAAAAGTCGAATTTGCCAGATGGAAAAAGAATCTCAAAAGCTCACTGAGGAGATGCATTCCTTCAGAATTAGACTGGAGCAAATGGAAGCTAGTGACTTTATCAGAAATCAAGATGCTGTTAAGCAGATTCAAACAATTGAAAAAATAGAAGGCAATGTGAAATATCTCATAGGAAAAAACACTGACCTGGAAAATAGATCCAGGAGAGACAATCTAAAAATTGTTGGACTACCTGAAAGCCATGATGAAAGAAAGAATCTAGAAACCATCCTTCAAGAAATTCTCAAGGAAAATTTCCCTGACATTTTAAAATGAGAGGGCAAAATAGAGTTTGAAAGAATACAGAGATCTCCTCCTGAAAAAGATCCCAAAAAGAAAACTCCAAGGAATATTGTAGCCAGATTCCAGAATTCCAAAATCAAGGAAAGAATATGACAAGCACCCAGGAAGAAACAATTTCAATATTGTAGAAACACAATCAGGATAGTGTAGGATCTGGCAGCTTCTACACTGTGGGATGAAAGGGCATGGAATATGATATCCCAGGGGGCAAAAGAGCTGGGATTAAAAACAAGAATCACCTACCCAGTAAAATTGAGTATTATGTTTCATGGGAAAATATGGTCATTCAGTGGAATAGAGGACTTTCAAGTATTCTTGAGGAAAAAAAAACAGAGTTGAATAGAAAATTTGACATTCAGATACAAGAAGCAAGAGATGCTTGAGAAGGTAAACTGGGAAAAGAAATCATAAGGAACATACCAAAGTTGAACTATTTACATTCCTACAGGGAAAAACTATGACTGTAACTGATGAAACTTTTCTAAGTATGAAAATAGTTGAAGAAGGGTATATGGGCATATGAATACATATGTGAATGTGTGTATGTGTTTTCAGGTATACATAGATAGAAGGCACAGGTCAAATTTAACAGGAAGGGATGATACCTAAAAGGTGAAATTAAGAGGTGAAAGATGAATATCATGAGAGGAGATGGGGAAAGACAGAATGGGGTTTTAGCCATATAGATGAAACAAGGGGAAAAACAGGAAGGCAAAAAGACAAAAGCTTATTAACATTGAATTTAGATCAGGGAGAGAATGACATACATACTAAATAGGGTTTCTTACCCAACAGGAGAGTAGGGGAGAAGGGGATGAGAGGGAGGGGAGTGGAAGGAAGGGCAGGCTGGGGTGGGGAGGAGTTGGAAGCATTCACTTTAGAAAAGGGACAGGACCAAAGTGGGGAGTGTACCAGGTGGGACATGGGATAGGAGGGAGGGAAATATAGTCAGTCTTCTACAATATATCTACTAGGGTAATGTGCTGCATAGCTACGCATGTACAGTATATACCAAGTTGCTTATCTTCCTTTTAAAATCAATTTTTAAACTATATAAATACTATGATTAATACTATTTTGCATAAAATTGGGAGATTAAGATGTGCAGGCATTGGGGCACAAGGATTGACCTTGCCCTACTGGAAAAGTCAAAGGGGGTTTGGGAGAAGAGATGGGAGAGAGCATATTGGATGAGGGGATATCCTGTGGGACTGCTATTCTGGGGTGGTGGGTAGGGAAAAATTGTAACTCAAAATCTGACGGAAATGAATGATGTAAACCAGAAGTTAATAAAGCATTTTGAAAAAAAGAAAAAGAAAAGAAATAAAGGTCATTCCTCTGTTATCCTCTTTTAATGTCAAAATTATCAAAGTTGGATGAAGTTTGCTGTAAGGAAAGTATTATGCAGTGAACCCAAATCTAATGAATAAGGCTCTTTTTGAAATTAAAATGTATGCGGGTATGTGTATATGTGTCCGTGCATATGTGTGTGTGTGTGTTTAGAGTAGCATATTAGAGCTATTCTTTTAATGTTTATAAAAATAAATGAAATGTACAACCATTCTATGAATTTTCCTACAAATAGTCCTTAATACAAAATGTAATGCATTGGCTTACATGTATTTTTTTTATACTGTATTATAGGTTTTCACAGCTCATTTATTGTCCAATGCATAAATTTTTCATGATTAATTATAGTTCAGAAAGGGCTAGGATCACTTTATAATTGATATGCATTGTTAGATACAATATTACCCTGATGGAATAAAGCTCCTTTATTTAAAAAATTATCTAAGAATCACAGAAGTTTAGAGTCCAACCAATACTAAGAAAGAGATCTTCTCTACTAAATACTAATAAAGGTTAATCCATTGTTTGTGTGAATGCTTACAATGACAAAATACCTATGAATTCAATAAAAACTAGAGAGATACTACTTCCTGAACCAGCCCATTTCACTTTGGGGGAGCTCTATTTATCAGGAAGTTATTATTATTTAAAAGCTAATTAAAGTCTTTAAAAATTTATGGTGCCTATTTTAATTTGATATTATTCTCTAAGAAAAGAATTTCCTTTCCACTTGCTCAAAGTCCTGATAAATATCTATGTTATTCACTTCTCTCAGCCTCCATTCAAGTATCCAGGATTACCAGATATACAAGGTCCCTTAAATGTTATTTTAAACTGCCAATGCCTTGACTACAAATTTAAATCATTCTATTTTTGAAAAACTGCGTGTACGTTATTTCTTCTGATGTATTTAGTTGACCCTCTTTAGTGGTGATTCCAGAAGAAGCACCTCCAGCTGGGGTTGCTCCACTCCCTGGGAATGCACCAGGCATGCCTCTTAGCATGCCTCCCAAACTTTTTTACAGTTTTGTAATAATGGGGTCGTAGACTTTCTCCATTCAGTTCTGTCTACTGATGCTCAAATTCTTCCTTTTTAGCAATCTTGTTCTTCTCTAGTCATTTGGTTATTTCATTACATTTGTCAAGGATCTTCTGTTTGTTTTCAAAATTTATTTTGCTTCAGAGTTTCTCAATCTCTACACTAGCCCTCATCCTGAGAGCCCAAGATTTGAGTGTGTTCATGGAAGGCACCTTGTCTATGCTTTTGATCTTCAACCCTGCATTTCTCAGTTTCCTGGACCAGATGGACAATATTTTCTTTGCTGAAATGAGCATTTATGTCATAGGTGATGGCAGTCTTTCTTAGTCTTTGTCACTGATGATAGTGATCTTATTCTCCTTACCTGGGCTCTATCATCTATAGCAGACACATCAATAATGTCATTTGCATCAATACCAAAGTTATATCAGTCTGAGGAATACTCCTGGAGGAAGACAGAATTCCCCTGGATACAAACTTGCCAAGTGGATTGTTATTCTTTGTTGTTGTTCTATCACCTTCCTAGACCTAAATAAGCATATTGGGTAGGTTGATGGAGTATGTGGTTAAAATTTTTTCCACTTGGTAGGGATAATGATACAGCATTTGATCAGAACTCTCACAATTCCACTAGTATTTCAATAACAATGAAAAGAGGCACGACATCCAAAAGGAGCAAACCCTGAACTTTCTCAGACTTTTCTAAGGTCAAGAGGGTAGACTGGACAACTGCACCCTAGCTAACAGCATCTTTAGGATTTATTATTTTATATTCCTTGCCATTGAAGAAATCATGTAGAACTTTCTTGATTTGAAGGATATGAGTGGAATCACCCACCAAGATGCTATCGTGAATCACTGATTTATCTAGTTTTGCATACCCCTTAAAGCCTTTTCCCACAGGGTCTCATATGCCATGGAAAAGGTCAGCAGCATTTAGCTCTTTAAAACAGGCACAAATAATAAAAAAAACATAGAAGTTAATATTCTCATAGCAAGAGTCAATCTCAATTTTGACCTCAGTACTGGAAGAGAGTTTTAGTTTTAGTGGAAGAGAATATTTTACACATTCTCAATCAGTGCACAGATGGAAGACAGACATCTTGTTCTCACTTATAGTTCTTACTCTCCCTTGAACTGAACAAAGACCTGGTTGACCATGTGGTTGTCAAAGTCTTCCCTATGCAAGACAGTATCCCCAGCTATGGACTTGACTTCAGAAATGCAATCTTTAATGATAATACTTGAGACATGAAAAGTACTACCTCAAAGGTCAAAGATAAACATATTTCTCTTGGCACCACCTTTTTTCCCTCTAAGCAATAAACTATAGTAGAAGCAGTTGGCTTATTGATGATTTAGAACATATTAAGACTAGAGTCTTTGGTTACATGATATTAAGAACCATTGAAGTAGGCTGGTACTGTGACAAAAGTATTTGTGAGAGCCTTCCCAAGGTAAGCATCCACTACCTCTTTCATCTTGGTCAAGACCATAGAAAATACTTCTGGATAGAAACTTTTTTGCCTCCACTTTGTACTCTACATGAACCTTGGTCCACACTACATAATTCTGTACCATAAAAGGCCATTTCTTTATGTCTGGCTATCCGACTTCATCATAAAATCTGTGACCAATAAGATGTCAGGCATCAAAGATTGTGCCATTGGGGTTCACTGAAACTTGATTCTACATAGCATCACCAAATAGATATTCATTGTCGGTGAAGATGATGCTCCTGTTTCCTTGGTCATTAGTGATCTCCACTTTTCTATGTTAGAAAACTATAGGGCCTGAGTGATGATGATGGAGTAAAAACAGGACTTCCACATGGCTTCCCCTTCCACCTCCTCCAATACATGTAAAAATGATTCTAAACAAACTTTAGAGCTACAGAATGACAAAATGACAGAGAGAAAATAACCTTCCACTGAAGACAGCCTGGCAGGCCAGCAGGAAGGGAATATTGAAGTGCTCTGGGAGCAGAGAACAGTTCCAATGTGAGGCCTAGGTTTTAGCCTCAGGGTGACCATGAACAGCCCCAGGTGGAGGGACAATGGGAGAGTGGATCACCAGCAGCTGTGGTGGAATATAGAATTATCAACCCATAAATGCTAAAGACAAAATGAGAGGTCAGTGGACTTTGGGAACAGGGGGTCCCAGAGTGTGGTCTGGCCTCTTCCCCCAAAGGGAGAAGTGGCTGAGACACCATGGTCATACAGCTACTGCGGCATGGCATGGCAGTTTCAGAGCTACTGACCTGCAGACTGTAGGGGGACTAAGCAAACAGTCTAAGGGGTAATTGCTTTTGCTTTAACATGCTTGGATCTAGATTGCTGTCTAGGGTGGAGATCCTGGAGTGCATGATCAGTGAGCCAGAGCCTGTGTAGGCTTCAGAGGGGGCACCCAAATAATAGCTCTGGCAGCTGAGAAAACCGCAGAAATTTGGGACAAAGATCCCCCTCTGGAAGCAAAGTTCTACTGTAGCAAAAACCTCAAAAGTCAAGTAATTCAGTGGCAACATGAGCAAGCAAAGGAAACAAAGCAAGCAGAGCAATCTGACTTTAGACTATTATTTGGGGAACAAAAAGCATCTAAACATGGAACAGGAGGAAGACAACAAAATCAGAACTCCTGCACCAAAAGCTTCCAAGAAAAATATGAACTGGTTACAGGCCATAGAGGACCTTAAGAAGCATTTTGAAATCCAAATAAGAGAAGTAGAGGAAAAATTGGGAAGAGAAATTAGATTGATGCAAGAAAATTATGAAATAAGAGTTAACATCCTGACTGAAGAAAATAATACCTTAAAAATAGACTAACTCAAATGGCAAAAGAGGCTCAAAAAGGCAATTAGGAGAAGAGTGCCTAAAAAGCCAAATTTGCCAGATGGAAAAATATTCTCAAGAGCTCACTGAAGAGAATCATTTCTTCAGAATTAGACTGAAGCTAATGGAAGCTAGTGACTTTATGAGAAATCAAGATACTATTAAACCAATCCAAACAAATAAAAAAATAGAAGGCAATGTGAAATATAACATTGGAAAAAAACCACTGACATGGAAAATAGATCCAGGAGAGATAATTTTAAAATTGCTTGACTACTTCAAAGCCATGGTTAAAAAAAGAACTTAGAAATCATCCTTCAAGAAATTCTCAAGGAAAATTGGCCTGATGTTTTAGAACCAGAGGGCAAAAGAATCCATTGATCACCTCTTGAAAAACATCCCAAAAAGAAAAATCCTAGGAATATTATAGCCAGGCTCTGGAGTTCCCAGATCAAAGAGAAAATATTATTACTATCAGCCAGGAAGAAACAATTTGAATATTGTGGAAACACAATTGGGATTACACAGCATCTGGCAGCTTCCACACTGAGGGATCAAAGAGTTTGGAATATGATATTCTAGAGGTGAAAGGAGCTGGGATTAAACAAGAATCACCTACCCAGCAAAACTGAGTATCATGTTTCAGGGGAAAATATGGTCATTCAATGGAATAGAAGACTTTCAAGCATTCTTAATGAATAAAACAGATCTGAATAGAAAATTTGACATTCAGATACAAGAAGCAAGATGAGCATGAGAAGGTAAACAGGGAAAAGAAATCATAAGGAACTCATCAAATTGAACTATTTACATTCTTACATGGAAAAATGATCATTGTAACTTATGAAACTTTCCTCAGTATGAGAATAGTTGAAAAGAATAGAAATGTGTGTATATACATATACATATATGTGTGTGTGTGTCTGTGTATATGTGTGTTTTTGTGTGTATGTATGTGTGTATGTATACATACATATATGTCTATATAGGAAGGTATATGGGTGTACAAAAACATATGAGATTGTGTGTATATATGTGTACAGGAATACATAGACAGAGGACACAAGACTAATTGAATAGGAAGGGATTATAATTAAAAGGTGTAATTGAGAAGTGAAGGGGGAATATGATGAGAGGAGATGGGAAGAGACAGAATGGTGTAAATTATCTCATTTGGAAGAGGCAATAGAAAACTGTTACAATGCAGGGGAAGAACAGTAAAGCAAAAGGGAATGAGTCAACCTTACTCTGATTGAATTTGGCTTAGGGAGCGAGTGACATACACATTAAATAGGGTTTCTCACCCTACAGAAGAGTAGCGGGGAAGGGGATGAGAGGGGGGATGATGAAAGGGAGGGCAGGTTGGGGGGAGGGAAGTTGGAAGCACACACTTTTGAAAAGGGAGAGAGTCAAAGTAGAGAATAGAACAAGTTGGGGACAGGATAGGATGGAGGCAAATATAGTCAGTCTTTCACAATATATCCACTATTGAAATGTTTTGCATAGCTACACATGTCAAAACTATTTTGAATTCCCTATCTTCCCAGTAAGGGTGGGTTAAGGAAGGAAGGGAAAGAATCTGGAATTCAAAGTTTTAAAATCAAATACTTAAAATATGTGTGTGTGTGTGCATATATTATCATTATTTTTACCTGCAACTTGGAAACAAGATATACAGGCACTGGGGCATAGAGATCCATCTTGAACTACTGGAAAGTCGGAGGGGAAATGGGGGAGGACATAGGAGAGAGCAGATTTGGGGATCGCTGTTTTGGGGTGGTGGGTGGGAGAGAGACAGAGAGAAAATTTGCAACTCAAAATCTTTTGGAAATGAAAGATGTAAACTAAAGATGTAAAGGTGTAAACTAAAAATAAACATAAAATTTAATTTAAAAAATCAAAGGCAAGAAAAAAAGGAAAAAAGAAAACTCTTACACAGGTACCAAGATCAATGCCAACTATGGGTTTCTTCAATGTGGTTGGGGGGAATTGAAGTTGTTGCTGACCAATGTAGAATAAGAAGGATTGCTATTGTGCTAAGACGCAAACCTAAGTAAATTTGCAACTTTGATATTTCTCACAGTTCTTTGGAGCCATACCTAATTCCCTTCAGTATCATAGTTCTTCATAATGGATCTCATAGGACCAAAAAGGGAGGTTGAAAATACCTTGAATGGCTCAGCTATTTGACAAAAACTGATACAGTATGAACAGAATATTCAATCTAGTATTCATGGTTTTGGTATTCTTACCAGCCTGAGTTGTAGGAGACTCTAATATAAATAAGAATTGCCAACTCAGAAGCAATGCTCCCACTAAACCATATTTGTTAGCACTAGAGATTTGGTTTACTACTGTCTGCATAGCTAATGTTTGTAAAGAAGATAGATAGCTTTTATTGATCAATGCAAAGCTAAAGGTAAATAAGAATAATCCTGGTGAAATTAATGAAATGCATATATATTTTTTCTAGCTTCAGGTTTCAAAGTCTATACATTACATATGAATTCCTCACAATAAGCACGCTTCAAGCCAGTGAAATCAAAGGTCTTAATAGGCAGTAACAATCAAACTTCTAATTATAAAATAAGGCAGCACAGACCAGTGATGAGAGTGCTTGATTTGGAGTCAGAAGACCTGGGTTGGAATTTTAGATCTACTAATTAACATTTGCATGTATTTAATAAATTAAATAGATTTAGTGGAGGTTTAATTTTCTTTATAAATTTTCTTAATAAAAGTTCACTAAGACTTTTAGAACTTTTAGAACCCCATACATAAAGGGTTTAGATTAGAATCCAGAGGTGTCAGACAAATGGGTCCAAAAACTGGACAATGTTCTTCTATAGCTTCTTCTGGCAACCATATAATCACCTATCTTTTTGAGTTCTCTGTAAAACAGTCTTTTATCAAATGTATGATCTTTTCTCAAGTTGAACTGCCAAACATTCAACCTCTACTTCAGAGAACACAGCTCCATTGGGCATTCAAACAACATGACTGGCCCAATAGAGTTGTTCTCTGCCCAGTAGAGTCAGGACCTGGTACATTATCTTGCCAGGTTAGCTTCATAATCTTCCTAAGACAAATAAAATGGAAATAAATCCATTTCCTAGCATGGTGCTAGTATATCATCCAGGTTTCACAGGCATACAGCAATGAGGCCAGGACAAACCTTCAGTTTGCTAAGCAGTCTAAAACCTCTTCTCCCACTTTTATTTGGAGTCCCTCAAACACTAATGCATCTGGCAATGCATTTGTCTATCCCTGGAATGTACACTGCCAAGGTAAACACACCTACCCACAGCATTCAAAATTTCTCAATTTGCTGTAATGATGGTTACATGTATGCATGGTGGGTGCTGGTAGGTGGAGAACTTATGTTTTTTTGGTGTTGTCAGGTCAAAATTAGCACATGTTTTTTAAAGCCAAACATGAGCAGCTTTCCACAGGACTGCTGATCTGAACAGCTTTCAAGGTTCTGAGTACATAGTATAGTGAACACTCTATTTTTTCAGTAACAAATCAGACCAAAACATTCACAGAAAATCAAGGTACAACATCCAGAATGCTACAACTTATCACATAAAATTAAACTATAGAATTTACAATGACATAATAACTCAACAATTATCACTAAAATGTCCACATAGTTTTCACCAAAGTGGTCACACAGTTTTGAACAAAGTACAATCATTTAGTCAATCACTTAGTGATTAAATTATTCAATCATAAAGTACAAAGTTGACACAAAAGGTCAAAGTTATCCATCCATAGGGCACACACCAACTCTCCCTCCACATTAGTATTGGTTTCTAGCCTTATCAAAATATAGAATTTACTGTCAGTGTAGTAGCTGACCTTGATGCCATTTTTGTCTGATCTCTGACAACATTGTTGAAAACATCATATTAAAAAATGTGGGAGCAAATACACAACCCTGTTTCATCTACTAATCATTGTTAAATGGCAAGAGCATTGTCCAGTGTCAGAATCTGTGTAAGCATGCCATCATGAAACTCGTGTACAACGCTAATGAACTTCTCCTGCGAGCTAAATTTCTCCATGATCTTCCACAGGCCCTTGTTACTTGTGAGATCAATGAATTTTGTGTATGGATCTTTCTTCTGCTTCTAGTATTCCTTTTTAGCCATTCCTCAGCTCTTTTTGAAGCCACACAGGTTCACAGGCAGATGACCATTTTCCAGGTGAATAATCAGGTGATTAAAGAGGGATCTGATAAGAATCTTTCCAGCAACGACTAAGAGACAGACCCCTGCCTCTCCACCCCCATGATTGTGACAGGGCAATTTATTTCCTTCTCCTTTGTATAGATGGACTATAGAAGCATCCTTGATCTTCTAGAGGATGACCTCCTCCTGTCATATAACTTGGAAGATTTCCATCATCGTCTGTATGAGCAGTGGATCCCCTGCCTTGTTGAGCTCTGCTGGAATGGAATCAGCATCAGGAATTTTGCAACATGATAAGAGCCTAATGGTTTTCAAAACCTCTATTTCATTTGGAAGTTTGGCTAGCGAGAGAGAATGACTTCAAACTGAGGTAAATATCAATGACTTTAGCAATGATTAATTTAAAGTCTGTTGAGAACGTTATGGAAGTGTTCAGTCCATTTCTCCCAGCTCATATCTTTATCACTGATTAGTGTGACTTCATCAGTACTGAGAAGCTGAAATTCACCAAAGGTCTTTTGTTCATGAATACCCTTCAGGGCATTATAAAAATGCTTTGGATTGCTACTGTCAGCATAAAAATGAATTTTAACTGTACACCAAATTTCTGAAATTTGTCTACTCCTTGCTCCCATTGCCAACAATGTGTTGGCTCAGCTTTCCCTCCAAGTCAATAACAAACTCTTCACACAGAAGGGCCCTAATCTTTTGACATTGAGTCTTCTGATAGTTTTCATACCTTTGGGATGCCATTTTTGTTAAATGTGAATGTTCAGCTTGAAGAGGATATGTCTATGATCAATACCCTCTATACCTAACGTTGTTTTCATCCCTCTTATATCCTGTCTGTCTCTTTTCATTACAATGGCATAGTATATTAAATGCTAATGTTTGCTGAGAGGATGCAATCCATGAAGTTTTGTTGAGCTTGGTTTTTGAAACGGTAACATAGTAAAATAATTAATAGTATAAAAACATAAAATGATTGAATAGTAAATTAATGACATAGTAAAATGGTATGAATGATGCCATTCAACCAGTACTTAACATGGATTTAAGTGAAGCAGAGTTACATGAAGTTATCAATCTCATTCTCTCTTCCAGAGTCATCAGAGCCCAGTGGCAAGATAAAAGTCAAAATCACTGGTTATGGCTTTGGATGCAGTATTGATTACAGGACATTGGCATTTTCAGTGTCTGACCAAGCTCTAAGTATTACTTTGCTTATGCTACCATTGACTTGATTGCCCAATAAAATAAATTGTTTTTGGCCACCTATTCTGCAACCTTCACCTGCTTGGATTAAATACATTAGATACAAACTCCCTGAAGGGTTTGAGGCCCATTCATTAACCTCAACTGTGTTTAGTCAATTGGCAGAGATGGCTTACTGGGGTTTGGTTGCTGTGTAAGTGACAAATTCTTGGAGTCACAGATAATAGTTGGGTGGCAAGTAGACACCAGAGACCTGAAACAGGCTCAGCTGCCCTCACACTAAAGCTATTCATACTCCCTTGAATACCCCATAGATCCTAAGTTGTCTGATTAAAAGAAAAATATTCAGGTACTAGTTTTTAGAAGGATGATTCTTATTAAAATATAGGTATTGCCTTCTAGTAACATCTAAAATATGAGAAAGGTGAAGTCTGACAGAGCTGCCTGTGGCTATTTGATATCCCCTGGTCCAAGAACAAACAAATAAGGGAGTGTTAAGCTCTGTGGCTGAATTTCTGTTGGATCAGATCACTGACAGCTCATTGGACAACACGATTCTGAATCATGATTAGCTAATTAGGTTTGCCTGGGGTTGTCAAAGTGATCTTTTAAACATCATTTTTTCTGAAAATTATTCATCCCTATTTAATGTTAGACATTTTTAGTAATAGTAGTTAATGTTTATGTTGCTTTAAAGTTCAGAAATCACTTTACCACTCTGTGAGGTAGGTACTATTATCCCATTATATAGAGGAAGAAACTAAGCATGAGAGAGATTATAAACTTTTAACAAACAAAAATTATCTTTCAGTGTTTTAGCCACCAAATTATTAATATACAAAATATATTCTTTCAAAGAATATAAACAACTATAACCAAAGGGATTCAAGTCTTTCTACAAATATAAAAGGCTTTTTTTCCCAAGCTTTTGGAAACAAAACTCCACATCAAATTAGAAGACAGTGTATCTTTAAATAATTTTTCACAGACAAAAATGTTTTTTTCTACCCCTTTCAACCACAAAATTTCATTTATGAAAGCGGAATTGTTTTACATTTCTCTCTTATTTGAGAAACTCTCTTACCAAAAATTATTTATTTTGTTCTTTCCATTTTAAAACCTGTTCCTATTTTTAATAGAGACTTCCTTAGAGAGGCAGAGCCAAGATGGCAGAATAAAGACAGGGCGTTTGCCAGAGCTCTTCCCCAAACCTTTCCAAATACCTTTAAAAATCACTAAACAGGGGTGGCTAGGTGGCGCATCGAATAGAGCGTTGGCCCTGGAGTCAGAAGGACCTGAGTTCGGATCTGGCCTCAGACACTTAATGCACACACAAATAAAAACCTAGCCGTGTGGCCTTCGGCAAGTTACTTAACCCCAATTGCCCTCCAAAAAGAAAAAAAAAAATCACTAAACAAATCCCAGAGCAGCAAAACCAACAAAAATTTGAAATGAAACAAGTTTGAAATTCAAGACAACTTGGAAGATTGACAGGAAAGGTCTGTTGCAGCAGGGTAAGTGGGAAGCACAGCCTAGTGCATGGTGGCCCAGTACAGACTGGGCCCCAACAAACCTGGAGCAGGCCTCAGGATGATTGAATCATGGGCAGTGTAAATGTAATGATAATGAAATTTTAAGATCCTTTTATATTAGAAAGCTGACAGGTACTTAGCACCTAATTTCAAATTAAGCCTCTGAAAGAGGGTCTATGAACTCCTGTTGCTGACATAACAGGAAGGGGCTAAATGGAGAGGAGCTATACTGTATTTAAGGAAGAGCACAAGCTGGACAGTTAGAACTTCTTGGGACCAGCATCTGGAGGCAGAGCAGCTGAGAGAGAGAGAGAGAGAGAGAGAGAGAGAGAGAGAGAGAGAGAGAGAGAGAATTTCTCTCAGCCAGCATCTGGCTGGGATGCTGCTGCTAGATGGGAACTTCCGTGAAGAAGGTGACTTTGATTTTGAGAGGAAGAAAGTGGTTTTGATTTTGAGAACGGAGCTGCTAAAGACTTCCAAGGGCCAGCTGGAGCTGCCAGTAGAAGCATAATTGTGGTGTCAGTACTTTGTCTCTCTGTGGCTCTGTTAAGCTTTCTCTTCCCAGGAACAGAGGCTGTGAAGGATTTGAGGTGTACTGGACACTGTGAGCTTCGATGTGGAGTGGGACTGCATAGAGAGGTGGACAAGGATCTGGGAGCTGTCTGTCTTTGAATCCAAGTGATAGTTTGCTGGTTTCAGGTAGGAGCTACCTGCCTTGAGTTGAGAAAAAAAAAAACTCTCTGTGGGTATTGAGTAGTGACTGATAAAATTGTAACTTACTTGTGACCTAGAAGTAGATGTCCTATGTAGTTTCCACTGCCCCTTAAAAGAGTACTAAATAGTGACTGTTGAAATTGTAACTTACTTGTGACTGAGGGGTGGATTGCCTGTGTATTTTCCATTACCCCTTAAGAGAATACTTAGTAGTGATTGAAGTTGTAACTTAATTGCACACCATGGGTGGATAACTTTGACGATTGTATGTTGTGTCCCTTAAGGATGAATGAGTTAAGGATTAAGGAGGTTTACTGCCTTAAAACTGATTGACTTAAGGATGAATGAATGAGTTGTAAATGAATGAGTTACTAAATGAGTGTACTTTGTTGAAAACTGTGTGACCACTTTGGTAAATACTATGTGGCCATTTTAGAGATAAGTTGTTGAGTTTTGACATAGTGAATGCTGCATTTGGATTTTCTGTGATTGTTTTGCTCTGAGTTGTTATTGAATAAATAGAGAGCTTGGGGGGCGGAGCCAAGATGGCGGAGTAGAAACAGCTCTTCCAAGCCTCTCTGCCCCCAGATTCCCCACAAACTATGTAAAAAAGGACTGTGAACAACTTCTGGAGCCCCAGCACCCACAGAACGACACAGAGAAGCTAACCTCCTGCTGAGGACAGCCCAGCAGCCCTGCAGGAAGGACCAGCGCAGTGGTCTGGGACCTGGCAGGTCGCAGAGAGCAGAGCGCAGGAGCCGAGCTGAGCCGAGCCGAGCCCAGGTCCGCGTGAGCCGAGGTTTTAGCTCCAGGGCGGCAGGGCCAGCAGCCGGCTGGAGGAACCCCAGAACACCGGGAGCTGTGGCGATTCCAGAATTATCAACATAGACATGCCTAGGACAAAGTAAGAGGTTAGTGTCCTATGGACTTTAGGACCTGTATTTGGGGAATGCGTCAGCTCCCTCCCCTGGGAGCTAGAAGCCACTGAGGAGACACGCCATTTTGTAGTTTTCATAGGCATTTCCGGCTCCCAGCCTACAAATCGTGGGGAGATCCAGCGATCAGTCTTGGGGGGTAATGGCTCTTGCTTTAACCTCCCTGGATCTGGATTGTGATCTAGGGTGGAAGTTGTGGGTGGGTTTACAGCTTGGCAGAAACGGAAGTTGCCCCCCACACGTTCGGGACGAAAATTCCTCTATCTGGCCTTAAAGCCATAGTGTGGCAACAAGCCCAAAAGTCAAGTAATTAAGTGGCAACATGCCAAGGCAAAGGAAACAGAAAAATGGAACCCTAGACTCCTATTTTGGGGGCATAGAACAGGAAAAGGACTGTGAGGTCAGAAGTCCTGCTCCAAAAGCCCCAGGGGAAAACATGAGCGGGTTGCAGGCCATAGAGGACCTTAAGAAGGACTTTAAAAAATCAAATAAGAGAAGTGGAGGAAAAATTAGAAAGAGAAATGAGAAGGATGCAGGAAAAGTATGAAATGAGGGTCAACAGCCTGACTGAGGAAAACAACACCTTAAAAAATAGACTAGCTCAAATGGCAAAGGAGGCCCAAAAGGGCATTGAGGAGAAGAATGCCTTAAAAAGTCGAATTTGCCAGATGGAAAAAGAATCTCAAGTTCACTGAGGAGATTCATTCCTTCAGAGTTAGACTGGAGCAAATGGAAGCTAATGACTTTATGAGAAATCAAGATGCTGTTAAGCAGATCCAAACAAATGAAAGATTAGAAGGCAATGTGAAATATCTCATGGGAAAAACCACTGACCTGGAAAATAGATCCAGGAGAGACAATTTAAAAAGTATTGGACTACCTGAAAGCCATGATCAAGGAAAGATCCTAGAAATCACCCTTCAAGAAATTCTCAAGGAAAACTGCCCTGATGTTTTAGATCCAGAGGGCAAAATAGAGGTTGAAAGAATCCACCGATCACCTCCTGAAAAAGATCCCAAAAAGAAAACTCCCAGAAATAAATAGAGAGCTTGCTATACTATATAATCAGGACCTTGAAAGCTGTTCACAGCAGCAGTCATCTGGGAAAATGGTAAGACGGTTGAACAACAGGACAGGAGAATACAGGGGTCTTTTTGCTACCACTGAGGCAAGACTTTATTGCTTAGCCTATTCTTGGATCCAGGTCACAGTACTGGCTGGCAGTGCTGGGGTGAGGAGGAGCACTAGCATAACTGAACTTGTGGCCACAATAGAAGGGGGACTCTCCTCATAGTTACAGGGCAATAAAGGCAACTGATGGTCACTCACAGACCAGAGCACAGACCAGGAGATACTAAACACCTCTCCTTAGATCATGCAATCTTGGAAAGACTGAAAACTTACAGGTCTCTAGAAGTATCTTTTTAAACAGCAACACAAAGTCCCTGAAACTTGGGATAATGTGCCCTCCACCCTGGAAGCAGAGCTCTACTCTAAGAATTAAGTAGGTTTGGGAGTCGATAGGTGGCACAGTGAATAGAACACTGGCCCTGGAGTTAGGAGGACCTGAGTTTAATTGAGGCATCTTACACTTAACACTTCCTAACCATGTGACCTTGGACAAGTCACTTAATCCCAATTTCCATACCCTTACCCCTCCAAAATAAAAACAAAAAAGGATCAAGTAGGTTAGGAAACTGAACAAACAACGTGAAAAACATCTACTCTGGAAAGTTACTATGGTGACAAGGAAGATTAAAGCACACACTCAGAAGAAGACAACAAAGTCAAAGATCCTACATTCAAAATCTCCAAGAAAAAAAATTGAATTTTTCTCAGGCCAATGAAGAGCTCAAAAAAGATTTTGAAAATCAAGTAACAGAGGTATAGGAAAAATTGGAAGAATAAATGAGAGGGAGGCAAGAAAATAATGAACAATGATTCAACAGTTTGGTCAAAGAAACACAAAAAATCCTGAATAAAATAACAGCTTAAAAAAACAGACATGGCCTCTTTGCCATCTTCCTCACACTTGCAGCCATGAAGGTCGAGCTGTGCAGCTTTAGGGGGTACAAGATCTACCCGTGTCAGCGGAGGTGCTATGCACAAATGGGAAGGATTTCCAATTTTTGAATGCAAAATTCGAGTCTGCATTCCTTTCAAACAACCCCTGGCAGATCAATTGGACTATCCTATACAGAAGAAAAACACAAAAAGGCCCAGTCAAAAGAGATTCAAAAGAAAAGAATTTTCCCAGCTGTTAAATTCCAAAGTGCCATCACTGGGGCTTCTCCTGCTGATATAATGGCCAAGAGGGAACAGAACCTGAAGTTTGAAAGGCACAATGAGAACAAGCCATCAGGGCTGCCAAGGAAGCAAAAAAGGCTAAGCAAGCAACTAAGAAGACAGCTGCATCTGCTGCTAAGTTTCCTACAAAGGCAGCAAATAAACAAAAAATTGTGAAGCCTGTGAAAGTTTCTGCACCCTGAGTTGGTGGAAAACATTAATTGTATACTAAATTGGATTAAATAAAAGGAAATTTAACACAAAAAAAAATGACATGGCAAACAAAGGCCAAAACAACAATGAGGAAAAGAATGCCTTAGAAAGCAGTATTGGTCAAATGGAAAAGGAGGTCCAAAAGAAGAATATAATTACTGAAGAAAATAATTCCTCCAAAATTAGAATTGAGGAAATGGAAGGTAATGACTTTATGAGAAATAATAAAACAAAAACAAAACAATAAAAAATACAATACAATGTGAAATATCTCATTGGAAAAATAGTTGACATGAAAACTAGTTTCAGGAGAGATCATTTTAAAAGATACTAGTTATCATTTTTCAAGAAATTATCAAGGGAAACTGAGTCAATATTCTAGAACAGAGGATAAAATAGAATTTGAAGAAAAAATTCACCTATCATCTCCTGGAAGATATCCAAAATGAAAACTGCCAGGAATATTATAGCCAAATTCCACAGTTCCCAGATCAAGGAGAAAATATTGTAAATAGCTGGGAGGGGAAAAAAATCAAGTATGGTGGAGCTATGGTCAGGATAACACAAGATTTATCCACTTTCAACATTAAAGGATCAGAGGACTTGAATATATATTAGTCTGGAAGGCAAAGGAGCTAGGATTACAACCAAGAACCACCTACCCATAATAACTCAGTAAAACCTTTCATGTAAAAAAAATAGACATTCAATGAGATAAAGGACTTTCAAGCATTATTGATGAAAAGAGCAGAGATTATTTAAAAAGTTCACTTTGAAATACATGATTTAAGAGAAGCATAAAAAACTATATAGGACAGGGAAATCATAATTAATTAATACAACTTAAGGTTAAATTCTTTACATTTCTACAAGGGAAGATGGTATTTGTAATTTATATGACCTTTCTCATTATTAGGGTAGTTAGAGGAGTATGTATACTTAGAGGGCACAGGTATGATTTGAATAGGAAGGGATGATAGCCAAAAATTAAAATTAAGGCACAAGAGAGAAATGTACTGGGAAAAAGAAAATGGGACAAGTATAATGGGATAAATGATCTCACATGACAAAGGCAAGAAAAAGCTTTGACAGTGGAGGTGACAAGGGTTGAAGTGAAGGGGGAGGGTGGTGAGTGAGCCTTACTCTAATCAAAATTGGTTCAAAGAATGAGTAACACACACTCAATTGAGTACTGAAACCTATCTTCCCTTACGGGAAAGTAAGAGTGGAAAGGGATAAAAGAGGGAGAATGATATAAATGAGGGCAAATTGGAGGAAGAGGTTTTCAGAAGCAAAACAATTTTGAGGAAGGACCAGGTGAAAAGGGAGAGAGAATAGAATAAATGGGGGGGATAGGATGGAGGGAAATATAGTTAGGAACAGTAACTGTGAAAAAAGTTTTGAAGCAAGTTTCTCTGATAAAGGCCTCATTTCCCAAACATATAGAGAACTGAGTTAAATTTGTAAAAATAAGAGCCATTACTCAATTGAGAAATGATAAAAAGATATGATCAGTTTTCAGATGAAGTAATCAAATTTGTTTATAGTAATATGAAAAAAAAATAACCTAACTCAATAATGATTGAAGAAATACAAATTAAAATATTTCTGAGGTACTACCTCATACCTGTTAGATTGGCTAATAGGACAGAAAAGGTAAATGACAAATGTTGGAGGGATTTGGAGAAAATGAGATATTAATGCACTATTAATTGAGTTGTAAAGTGATTCAACCCTTCTGGAGAGCAATTTGGAACTCTGTACAAAGGGCTATGCAATCATGCATATGCTTTAACCTAGAAATAACACTACTAGGTCTGTATTCCAACAGAGATTTTTTTAAAAATCCATAGTGGAAAAGGACTTATATGTATAAAAATATAAATAGTATTCTTTTCTGGGGGTAAAGAATTAGAAATTGAGGGCATGACCATCAAATGAGAAAGGGTTGAACAAGTTGTGGCATGTGATTATAATGGGATACTATTGTATTATAAGAAATGATGAACAGGATGTTTTGAGAAAACCTGGAAAGATTAGCATGGGCTAATGCAAAGTGAAATGTACCATGTACACCATAACAGCAATATTGTAGGAGTATCAGCTGTGAATGATTTCGCTATTCTCAGTCATACAGTAATCCAAGACAACTCTGAAGGATTTAGGTTGAAAATGCTATCCTTTCCCAGAGAGGGAACAGGTGCTGTCTGAATATAGAATGAAGCATACTTTTCTACTTTATTTTTCTTGAGGATTTTGTCTCTTTTCTTTCACAGCATGATTATTATGGTTATGTTTTGCATGACTACATGTGTATAATAAAAAATAAAATATATATGTATGTATATATTTGTAAATATGCAGAGAGAGATCTCAAAAAAAGAGAGACTACCTTATATTAGACATTGTGGTTATATTGTTTAGCTTTTAGATAAATGGATCTATAGATAGATATAGAGATATAGATATTGGTTATCAATATCTATCTATCTATCTATCTATATATATATATGCATATTCATATATTTATTTGTGTATGTATGTATCTGGGAACATTCATTTAAACTCTTCCATCTATTTTATAAAGCCTTCTTACTATTTTATCACTTAGGAATTGCTGTCTCCTATAAAATTTTACAGAGTTCATTGTCTATCTATATCCTTCATTTGAGCATTAGCATTTATTATTTTGTGTATATAAATTTAACTGAATCTAATCATACCTGACCAATGGTGATTTTTTTAAATATTCAAGTCTTTAGCATTATAATATATACATATTAGACTCTCAAAAATAATTGTGATGATTTTACTTTTTTAAATATGAAAATAGTGTTTTAGATCATAAACACAGTGGAAAACAGTTGCTACAGTAAGTACATTTGATGCCTATCTGGGTAAGAGCACAATTCCCCACACTGAAATCTAGGAGCTAACCTTTGTAGAGATCCCTTTGAAAGCATTATATATTCTTTTCTTACACTCAAAATAACCCTGTGAGCTAAGTGATGGTATGATGCTCATTTTACATGTAGAAACTAAGGCTCAGTGAGATAAAAAAGACTTGTTTAGTTTCACAAAACTTGTTAAAGTTTAAATAATATTTGAACCCAAGTCTTCTTTTTGGGTATGCTTGGTGGCTCAGTAAATACAATGATGGGTCTGAATTCAGAAAGATTCATCTTCCTGAGTTCAAATCTGGCCTCAGGCACTTATTAGCTGTGTGACCCTGTTGGAGTCACTCAGGTCTGTTTGCTTCAATTCCTCATTTGTAAATCAAACTGGAAGAGGAAAATGCAAATCACTTCTGTATGTTATAAAGCTGATGTAATATTCACAGTGCCCACAGTGGGTATAAATATGCTAGTGTAGTTCTAAATTACAAAATGTAACAGACTCTCCACATGGAAGACAGAACCAAAACAACTTTCAAACCAAAATAGGCTACTCTAAGCAAAAATGCAACTTTTTCACTCACTGTAGTTGCTCAGCCACCCTGCTGCTTGCTCTCAGCTGTTCTGGTGCTCTCTCCCGCTCCACCCTTCCTATTCTACCCTTTCAGCAAGCTCTTTCCCCAAGGGCTCCATGTGATTATATTTGGCATATTAAGGGGCAGCAAAGATCTTCAAATTACCATTACCATTACATATGGTCACAAAGAAAACCCCAAATGATGTCATGAAGAGTCTGAGTCAACTGAAAAACTAGTGAACAACAAAAATGACTTCTTCCTGACTCCAAACAGTGTTCTATCAACTACAATAAGCTGGCTCTCTTTACTATTGTCCCTTCAAGTGTGTTTAGTCCATATCACTATTTATGAGGCAACTTTAGGTAATGCACAGAAATTTCAATA
The DNA here is from genome assembly GCA_011680675.1 of Gymnobelideus leadbeateri. Lineage (NCBI taxonomy): Eukaryota > Metazoa > Chordata > Mammalia > Diprotodontia > Petauridae > Gymnobelideus > Gymnobelideus leadbeateri. The sequence goes on from WOXC01010286.1 coordinate 305,813, forward strand.
ACTTTGCAGGAGGGAAGACTGTCAAAAAGGTCACAAAATACTTTAGAAATAGAGAAGTTGTAAATTAAATGTTCCTTAGATTTGTTTTGATATCTATATTAATACCTAATATTTCTACTTCTTGTGTTCTACCAGAAACTTGTGGGATTTGAGTTTTTGCTACATTAAAAAATTGGAAATTTGCATGTTTCTATAATTGTATGCATTATAGAAGTTTAACTTTGGTGAAATTCGAACTTTGCAGCCTTTTTTTCTCTCTATTCTGATCCATAGGATCAGCCTCTGCTGGGGGATGGGGAAGTTTTGTAATATGTTGCAAGACTGGGAATGGCTTTGACTGTGAAGCAAAATAATTTGAATGTTTCTGAGCAAAGAATAAAGAACCATTAGGAAATTTTGAGTAGAGTGGAATGGCCAGATGTGTGTATGAGGAAGATTGTTCTCACAATAATATGGATCAATTTGTTGGTCATCTCAGGAGAAGGTTGTTTACACTATAGAAGTCTATCGCAAATAATTATTGTTTGATGACAATATCTTTTATTTCCCAAATGCTTTATTAATTTCTGCTTTACGTCATTCATTTCCACAAGGTTTTGAGTTACAAATTTTCCCCATTTCCCCCCTATCCACCACCCCAGAATAGCAGTCTCACAGGACATTCCCACATCCAATCTGTTCTCTCCCCTCTCTTCTCCCATACCCCCTTTGAATTTTCCAGTAGGGCAATGTGAATCCCTGTGCCCCAATGCCTGCACATCTTATCTACCAATTGCATGCAAAATAGTATTAATAATAGTATTTATGGATATTTGAAACATTGAATTTTGAAACTTCGAATTCCAAATCCATTCCTTCCTCCCCTGTCACCAACTACCTCTGGGAAGATAAGCAATTCAGTATATGTTGTACATGTATAGCTATGCAAAACATTACCATAGTAGATATATTGTAAAAGACTGCTTATATTTCCCTCCCACCCATACCAACCCCCACCTGGCCCATTCCCTACTTTGATCCTGTCCCTCTTCAAAAGTGGGTGCCTCCAACCTCCCCTCCACCCAGCATGCCCTCCCCTCCATTATCCCCCATCTCATTCCCCTCCCCCCTACTCTCCTGCAGGGTGAGATATCCCATTTAGTATGTATGTCATTCTCTCCCTGAGCCAATTTCAATGAAAATATGGTTTTGCCTTTCTGCCTTCCTATTCTTCCCCTCCCCTGCCACTACTTCCCTTTGCCTCTTCTACATGAGATAGTTTACCCCACCCTGTCTCTCCCCATCAGCTCTTGCCACATTCCTCTCTCACCTCTTAACTTGACCCCTTAAGTATCATCCCTTCCCACCAAATTTGAACCTGTGCCCTCTATCCATGAATACCTGTAAACAAATATACACACATTCACACATGTATTCATATGCCCATATAACCTTCTTCAATTATTTTCATACTCAGAAAGGTTTCAACAGTTACAGTTATTGTTTTTCCATATATGAATGTAAATAGTTCAATTTTGATAAGTTCTTTTTGATTTCTTTTCCCTGTTTACCTTCTCAAGCATCTCTTGCTTCTTGTATCTGAAAGTCAAAATTTCTATTCAACTCTGGTTTTTTTCCTCAAGAATGCTTGAAAGTCCTCTATTCCACTGAATGACCATATTTTCCCCTGAAACAAGATACTCAGTTTTTCTGGGTAGGTCATTCTTGGTTTTAATCCAAGCTCTTTTGACCTCTGGAATATCGTAATTCATGCCCTTTGATCCCTCAGTGTAGAAGCTGCCAGGTCCTGGGCTATTCTGATTGTGTTTCCACAATATTGAAATTGTTGATTCCTGGCTGCTTGTAGTATTTTCTCCTTGTTCTGGGAATTCTGGAACCTGGCTATAATATTCCTAGGAGTTTTCTTTTTGGGATCTTTTTCAGGAGGTGATCTGTGGATTTTTTCAACCTCTATTTCACCCTCTGGGTCTAAAACATCAGGGCAATTTTACTTCAGAATTTCTTGAAGGATGATGTCTAGGTTCTTTCTTTGATCATGGCTTTCAGGTAGTCCAATACTTTTCAAATTATCTCTCCTGCATCTATTTTCCAGGCCAGTGGGTTTTCCCATGAGATATTTCACATTGCTTTCTATTTTTTCATTTGTTTGAATCTGCTTAACAGCATCTTGATTTCTCATAAAGTTACTAGCTTCCATTTGCTCCATTCTAATTCTGAAGAAATGAATTCCCTCAGTGAGTTTTTGAAATTTTTTTTCCATCTGGCAAATTTGTCTTTTTAAGGCATTCTTCTCCTCATTGGCTTTTCGAGACTCTTTTGCCATTTGAGTTAGTCTATTTCACAAACAAATTTAATTTTTGCTTCCTTTAAAGGAAATCAGCTTCCTCTAAAGGGAAAAAAACCTTCTTTTAAAAATGATTATAATTTATGCTTATATCAGTTATTATGTCCATTTTAAGCAATGGTAATTTCTTTAAATAGATATTGTTAGAGTAATTTTAATTTTAAGCCTTATTTTCTCAATTACATTCTTTTTTTCTTACTTGGTATTGATTTTCATTTTTGATACAACCAATTGCTCATCTGACTATATGCAAAGACCTTACTTGTAAATGAGCCCTGAATTGGTGACCATTTATTTCCCATCTGTTAAGGAATGGCATGTTTCATTGTTTTGATATTACTCAGGGCTCACCATTCATATAGACTCCCATATCTCTTCTTCAAATATAGTATTCAATCTCTTTATGAGTGACAGTTCTCTAAACCCTAGACTTGTTTTATCTCTTACTTAAGATAAATATCCAATTTTTTGCTACCCTCCCCTACCTCTACCTTTCCATTTAGGTATTAAGCTATAAACTTATATAATTTAGATTTCTTTGTATAATCATTCTACCTATTCAGCCTCTATAACAGATGTTAGAGAATAAGCTTTAATTATCTTCACGATGATCTTTTTACAGCTACTCTTCCTGAGCTCTGCAATGCAAGATGGCTGAATATCCCACAAAATGATGCATCTTGTTGTTCTTAGGTACATGCAAAAATACATGCATTCTTTTATTTTTCTTTCCAATGAGGATCTGTGAGCCATCCTATTCAAGAGAGACTGATTTTTGTCTTCCCATCTCATTTAAAATGCATATGTCAGGGTATGACTTTCTTTTCAAGTATTATGTTTATTTTTAGTCAAAAGCCAAAAATTCCAGATCCTTATTCCCAAGAGATTTTAATGTCTATAGGTATAACATAAAATTTTGTTTAATTTTGCTATGACTTTTTGCCCCCCTTTCTACCACTCTGCTACCATCTCAGCAGAAACTAAAGGAGGAAGTGTGGGATCAAGAAGTATTATTAGCAAGTGGACAAATTACTTGATATTTGTCATATTTAGTTGGACCGACTCTTGGAAAGCAAATCCAGTCTGCCACTTGAGGATATCCTGTAATGCCTTCTAGTGCAGTAGACGCTGCAAGAGATAGCATTAGACTGACATGGCCTCTGAGTACTCAGGGTTATTTTCATGACACAATGGATCATTACAGTAGGGCTTTGAAATGTCATTTCTTGGGAGATGGATAATACTGAGTTTCTGAGACTTTGAAACTGAACATCAGACCTCTGGGTCTTGAATGACTATACCAAGATACTACCATTCAGTATGATCCAGCCTCTCTTTAGTACCATTTCACCTGTAGCACCTCCATATTTCAGTGTGCAAATGTTCTGAAACAGATGTTAATAGAAATGTGTATTCACCTGCAACTAGTTCTGCTTTGGTTTAAATTATTATATTTTGTTCCCCCAAAAAAGACAAAGTCTCTCTTGACAAAATATAAGACATGACTCATTAAATTTTGGTGATAGGGAATTAAAACAGAAAAAAAAGCAGGTCTTTGCATTAGAGAAGGAGGAGAGACACATTATCTTAACAGCCTGCAATAAAGAGTAGGAAAAATCTGTACAGCTCTGCCTGAATTAGAACTGATTCTAACTCATCAACCATGACTGCATTGTCATGTGAAAAAATTGGTTTGCCTTCTTATCAGTTCACTCTTGTTCTGTATTACCCTCATACTCTCTTATATCATAATACGCCTTGTGGGGAATCTCTCATTTGCAAGCAAATTGGCAATTTTATAATTTCTACATATTGAAAACAGGGAAGTCATGTGTTTTGGTAACAATGTACTGGGAAAATTGTTCAGTCTACTCTTCCATCATATCCTAAACATTTAATATCAGTAAACATGAAATGTTTAAGCAATAGGAGATGACAGTCAGCATGGTGGGACTGATGAATGTACCCAGAGAGCCTCCAAAGCAAGTGAGAAGGCCATTAATCAACAAGCATTACAGAATAATCTAATATATCTCTTATGACCATGACAAAATGTGTATATAAACAAAAATTTTCATTTTAGGAATGTTATAAATGTAATAATATGCCATATAAGTAGTTCTTAGGGAATAAATGAATATGGGAATTAGAAAAATCACTTGAAAGGTGGATTTAAATTTGTTTTGCACTCTTTATTTTCCCCAACTGTTTAAAGTCACTCTCTTTCAGTTGTATTTTCCTGAATCATGGCAACATAACATCATAGGTTTGGAAGTGAATGGACCTTAAAATCCAAATGATAAGACTATAATTTTACAGATGAGTCAACAAATCCAGAGAGATATCATGATATTCCCAATGCTCCATGACTCATGACTGAAATGGAACTAGATCAAGTAGTCGAATTTAGGTACAAGACCCAGTCACAGACTAAGCTAACAGGCATTTAATTAATGTTTGTAAATTAAATTATACAGAATAGTATATGAGAGGTGACAGGCTATGGACAGGATAAAAGAGAGTGAAATTCTTTCACTTTGGCAGCAAAGATTCTGGGAACAGTGGCAGTGATGAAGAAGGGACTTAGAGCTATGAACTAAAGGTGTTCTGACAACAAAAAATAAGGCAGCCAAAGCCAAAGACAGAAGAAGGAGGATAGTTCTGCAGAATTGAAAAATACAGGGCAAATAGTCATGTACTATTCAATTAAATACAATCATAGAGTAACATACAATAACACAGCCTAGAGTAATGATAATCCACATTTCTGTAGCACTTCACATATAAGAGTCCTATGAGGTAGGTAGGTGTTCAAAATATTTTTATCTTCTTTTTGTCAGCAAAGGAACATGAAGTGTAGAGAAATTAATGACTGGCCAAAGGTTGCATAGCTACTTAGGTGTTTCATATAGACTTTGAACCTAGCTCCCTTGACTTTAAGTTCAGCCCACAATATTTGTAGAAAATCAACACAATCAAAATTAAATGTATCACTGAAGTTGTTCTGACATATGGATACACATCTTCCTTGGATAAAAGGAAAGAGTCAATACATACTTACATACAAATATACATACATACATACATATATACATATAATTTTAAATATAGTTATATAAACCCTAAGAGAGAAAAGCAAACAAAAATAGCTTATATATAATTTAGAGAGTAGATAGAGGAGGAAAACATTAATCAATGTAATTTTGGTTCATCTATCTATCCTATCCTGCTAAGTCTTCATTGGTGCAAATAATTAAATCTCTGAAGTCATGTGTATTCAATCCCATACCATTTGAAATTATAATTATGCAAAATATGATCATTGTTTCCAGCCCTATGGAAATACATAGTAAGAATCTGCATAATTTGACCACTTCAAGAGATTAATTATTCTCACTAATTAGGACTTAGTTATAGGATATCAAGTTCATATCTTTTCCTTGTGAAAGTAAGTAGAACAGTGCCATTAAATGAATCACATTCTATATGAGGTTGGGGTGGAGAAATTATATTAAATTTCAAATGAAAGAATAGGTTTCTGTCCTGGCTTTGCCATTTAGTAGTCATGTGACCTTGTACAAATCCCTTAACCTTTTGGGACTATACCTATAATGCCAATGCAATATTCACAGTACACACAGCAGTTATGAATATGTGGGTGTAGTTCTGCATCACAAAATGTAGCACACTTGCCACAAGGAAAACAGAACCAAAACATTTATTCAAACACCAGAGAGCCAAATCCCAACACCAGAGAGTCAAATACAGCATAGCAACCAAGAAGTTGGTACACATAAACAATGCAGTGAGCAGCAACATCCCCAAGCCTTCCTTCTGTCAGGCCTTCAAAAGAAAACAGGCTCCCTTAAGCAAAAATGCCCCTCTCTCACTCACATTAGTTGCTCAGCCTCCACACTGAGCATCACGCTGATGATGAATATCTGAGAATCCTTTTACTGTCTTTTTGTTCCACAAATGTTTTGCTCTTGACTCAGTTTGTAGACTTGGGTATTATTCTTGATGTGAAATATATTAATATATTCTATGAATAGTCAAGAGACATCATGGTTTACAAGATGTTAAATTGTTTGGGGGGTCAAACTGAACTGAGTTTAAGTCTAACTTGTGACGCATACTCAATCTGTAACTACAGGCAAGTCACTGACTTGCTCTGTGTCCCAGGCAACTTTCTAAGACTACAACTAGCAAAAACTTGGTAACCTCCATATATCATTGATTCTATATCATTGAGATTACAAACCTAGCTTGTGTCATTATGATCTTTCTTGTGTGAATGACTATAGCATCATATTTAGAATGATTACAAATCATTTCCATAAGACTTTATGTTTTGGGGTATGAAGATATAAGAAAAACGTAATAAACACAGAGAGGCATTAGGAGGACCACACTAAAAGGAATTTCCTCCTCACTGTAGACTCTGCACTGGATTGACTCCATCATGGTGATGAATACCTTTGGTAAACAGCATCTCCCTGTGAGATTATATATATATATATATATATATATATATATATATATATATATATATATATATATATATATACACACACATGTACTTGTGTGTATGTGTGTATGTGTGTGTGTGTGTGTGTGTGTGAGAGAGAGCTTTTTGCAAAAGATCTTATAAGGTTGTGGTTTGTTTTTACTAATTCAAGTGTTTTGTGGGATTTTTTTTTTGTTAATTAACCAATAATAAGTACAGTGGGATCTTTATATTTTCTACATCTTTCAATCAATTATAAAATGATAAATTGCAGCCCTTTACATAACTGCTTATTTCTAATTTAAACTCTAATCAAGAATGCATTTGATTTGTTTAGAGATTGCTTTCATAAAGATATTATATACATGGAAGAAAAGCAAATAGATAGCTGTTAATGTTCTCTTAGTCTACTTTTTTGGTATTGATAAGGTCATATATATTCTATGCAGATATGATACTTTTTCCTCCTTTCAATATTTTATGATCCAATTGTTTATAAACAAACATATTATGTTTCTGTTGTGGGATAGACTCTATGCTGTTAGTTCCATCTCCTATCTTTTGATTTTGTATAAAAACACACTTGGGGCTCTGATGATAGTGTCAATGTGGAATTGTTTCACTCTTCTTGATGAGGAAAAAAAAAGATTAAAATGATTTTTTGCAAATCTTTTATAATTTTCCTCTGTTTTCTACCCTAAACCCATTTGCATCTTTAAATGCTCTTAGTATAACAATAGTTGGATGCTTTGTCAAACTTTCCTTAAACTGGTTTTACCTTGTATGGCTTCTTTTTGGTTTGTGAGACAATATTACTCATAATCATCCAGCATTTTGTGTCATTAGATTTTGTGAACAAGTTCACATTCTAACCCAACATTACCTTTGAAATCAATCTCTCTGTGTTTAGCCAGTAAGATATTTATGAATCAAGGCACTTTCTGGGAACTTTGTTTCTCCTTCTTGTGGCAACTAATTTGTATTGATTAAACTTATGGATAAATTTGTTATGCTTATTTTTATATAATTTCTATTGCCTCCCAATTGCTTTAAATTTTCACTTACGTGTTTATGTAGTTCATTAAGTTGTCTCAATTTTAGACCAAATCTTTTTTCTAATTATTATTTTTTATGTGTATGTGTGTGTTTTTTAAGCTAACTTTATCACAGTTCTGGTGAACAAACATTTAGATTCTGGAGGATAGAATTGATAGGTCAGGAAAAAGGATAGTAAAAAAAATTAAGCATGGTTCTAAAGCTGTTTACATAGGTAACAGAAAAGATATTAGTACCCTAAATGTAAGTAGCAAATTTAGAGGACAGTTATGCTTATGGGATGCTATTGTTAATTACAAAATTAAGGAAGCATTCTGTTATGGTGAGTAAAGAGCCAGCCTTTGAATATGTAAAATATAAGCTCCATAGTTTAAAAGTAGAGTTGGGGTGGAGAAGAAGACTGTGAACCTATTATTCATTACTGAATAAAGGAGGGAAAATAACTTAGAGTTAAATAGTTTACTGTAATAAGAATATGGATCTAGTGATACAGACTGATGCATTGAATCTCATAGGAAAACATGCTAAGAGTAAATGACAAAGGGATAACAGAGTTCTGGGACACTCTTCCAGCAATCTGTAGGTTTTGCATTGAGTCATTAATGAATACTGTGATTGTAATATTCACACAATGCTGAGTACACATAATTGTGCATATATGTTTTTTGTACATATATATTGCATATGTATACATTATATGTGTATATATGTATACATACACACAAATATATACAAAGATATACAAATGTACATGTGCAAATATACATCCATATATACACACATGCAAATATACATCCATATATCTTTTCCAAAATGTTAGTGTAAGATACTTAACCAACTTTGTTGCTAAAAATGAACTTTAACTATAGTATTCCCCTGATTCTAGCAGTTTAGCAATATTGTTAAAGATAAACAAATAAATAAGTTTAGTCTATCATGGCTTTTTCTTTATAAGGTTATGCTGATTCTATGCTACTTCATTTTCTAGATATTTGTGGACTATCTCCTTAATTGTATCTCTTACAATTTTCTTGGGAATCAAAATAAAGGTCACTATTTTCCACAATGTGTTTTCTTCACTCTTTTTGAAAATTAAGACATTTCCCTTTCTCCATTCCTATGATACTTCTCCATTTCTTGACAATTTCTCATATATCACCAGTAACTCTCTTGGCAACAAGTTATCTACCCTTTCTGGAACATTCAGTTCACATTCTTAGTTTTGCTTCAGACTAAATAAGATATATTTGCAAGGGAGAGCCATATTACTGGGCCTAGAATGCGTGGAGTACACATATCTTGTTCCACCTTTCTAAGAAAAAAAAATGTTTGTAGATCCAGTGACATCAATAACTTATTTAAGGAGGGAAATTTCAGGCCAGTGTTCAGTAATTATTTGGGTCCACATTTATCTGTGTAGGAAAAATCAAACTCTGACATTAAAGGATGTCTACATTCCAAATGTTGCCTAATCCCAGTAATTCTAGGAATGCTGGAGATGACTACAAGGTTTTTGGATTTCTTCAGGTCCTGGATCCACCCAATGCTTTCTTGTTGTATGTTACCACTCCTAGGACTTACGTTTTGGGTTCCTTTGCATTTTATTATATGTTTACATTTACTCTTATTCATTTAAACCAATCTTGCTTTCAAGTTGCCCTATCAGAAAAATTGCTTTAACTACACATGTATGGTTGCTCTCTGGGCACCTTGTGTAAATCCTATATAATGTAAACCTCCTGGGCCTAAATGAGAGCAAGCCACCCTTCTTTTCTTTCTAAAAGTATTTCTGAATTGGGGGTTTGGTCTTATAAACAGCTACAGATAAATCTTCAACACATAAAATATCTGAAACTTATCTACATGATACTGATTCTTCAAAAGAATAGGGATAGAGACTGGACATGCAATTTCATTGGTCTAGGGCAGAAGTTCTCAAACATTTTCTTCTCAGGAATACTTTATTCTCTCAAAATTCATTAAGGACTTCTCTTCTCCCTCCCATCCATAAACATATATAAAAAAGAGCTTTTGCTTATTTCAATTATATGTTTTGATATGTATTATATTAGAAATTAAAATGTAATACTGTTAATATGCAAGTCTCTCCCCAGCATGCCATGCTGTCTCTCACTATATCATGTTTCATCTCAACAAATTAAAATTATGTAATACACAATTATATTCAGATAATGAGATGTTAATAAAATATAATTAAATTATATCTGATTATTAACCTGTTTTTAAATAACACAAATATCTTATACTACATTCAAATGACTATATATGTATATTTAAGATAGAGACATAATATACTGAAATTTTTCTGCCTATTATTACCATTCATAATATAAAATATCACTTTATTATGCTCAAAAGTTTACTAAGCAATTTCCACATAATAGCCCTTTCTAAAATGTAGCATGTCATTACTTACATTTTACAGATAAAATACAATGATATAGAAAGCTAAAATATTTACCTGACTTCACACAATTTTATAGGAGTCAGAAAGGATGTAAATTTAGTTCTCCTGATTTTAAGAACATTATTTATTTTTTATTTTAAAACTTCAATTCACTGGGCCAGAACCAAGATGGCAGACTAGAAGCAGGGACTTGCTTGAGATCTTCCCCCAAATCCCTTCAAATAACTGTAAAAATGACTCTTTAACAAATCTTAGAGTTATAGCATCCACAAAATGACAGAGTGAAACAAACCTCCAAAACAAGACAAACTGGAAAGACAATAGAAAGGCTAAATAACACTGGGATAGGATTGGAACCAAAACTGGCATTTTCAAGACTTCTCAAACCACAAAGGCTGAAGACAGCATAGGAGGTCACTGAAGGAACTATGTGGTACCTGGGTGAAAGAGGAGCTCTCACTGGCTCAGGGCCACCCCCAGATCTGGGGCAGCAGTGGTGGTGGGCCATGGCAGTGGTGGCAGCAGCAGCAGTAGCAGTGCCTTCTTCTGGAGTTCTGGGATCATGGAAAGTGGGGGTTCAAGCAGCTAATTTATATCCCTGAAACCTGGGACAGTACACGACATACACCCCCACCCCACTGGAAACAGAGTCCTACCTTGACAAAGAGTTAAAAAGTCAAGTATTTGGCTTAGAATAAAAGCAAACAGCATAAAAAAATCAAATTATAGAATCTTACTTTGGTGACAAAGAAGATCAAAACATGCAACCAGAAGAAACAACAAAGTCAAAGCTAATCCATCAAAAGCCTCCAAGAAAAAATATGAATTGGTAGAAGACCATGGAAGAGCTAAAAAAGGTTTTGGAAAATCAAGAGAAGTAGAGTTGGAGTGGATAGGGGGCACAGTGAATAGAGGACTGGCTCTGGTATCAGGAGGACCTGAGTTCAAATCTGGTCACAGACACTTAACACTTACTAGCCATGTGACCTTGGACAAGTCACTTCACCCCAGTTGCCCAGCCTTCCCCCCTCCAAAAAAAAAAAAAAAGAATTAGAGGAACAATTGGGAATAGAAGGGAGAGTGATACAAGAAAATTATGAAAAAAAAAATGAGTTAGCAGCTTTCTAAAGAAGACCCCAAAAAACCTGAAGAAAATACACCTTAAAAATAGATTGACTCAAGTTGAAAAAGAGGTTCAAAAAGTCAAGTAGAAGAATGCCTCAAAAAGCAAAACTGGGGAGTGCCGGATGATGACACGGGGGTGGCATTCCCAGAGGGCTGGAAGATCTGTAATTTGTACACAATTACAGACACAGTGTATGTGTGACAACTAACTTCAATAGACTCGGCTCCTCTCAGCAATGTAAGGTTATAAGAAAACTCCAAAAGACTCATGACCAAAAGAGATATCCATATCCAGAGAAAGAGATGTGGAATGTGAATATAAATTGAAACAAACTATTTACTGCATTTTTTTCTTGTTTTGTTTTGTTTCGCAGTGATCATTCTGAAGAGGTTATCCATAAAGAATGTGAGGGTTACTCTGGAGACCCCAAAATACCAGTGTGCCAGATCCTGCTAAATGAATTCTACTCAAATCTTCTCAGCCAAAGAAAAGTAAAGTTTATTAAAAGTTTGCTTATATTGGACACAGAATAAGTCTTTGCTAGGTCATTCTATGGGGTTCTCACCCCACATGGAGGGAAGATTGTGGGAGAAATCTAGGGGTGGCCTAGAGGAGGAGTTTGGGGAGGGTCTTCAAGAGAAGTCAGATGAGGTCAATGGATGATTAAGGATGGGAAGTTGCTGGAGGCTACCTGGAGCCAACAGACAATAGTGGACTAGGACTGATCAAGGGTGGATTGATATTTTGATAAGTTAAGGGGTGGGAAGAAGATGGAAAATGAAGGGCTAGGCTAGGAACAGAGGTCTGGGCCTAGCTACAATGTAAGGTTTATGGCTTCATGCAAATGCCTCATCAAGTGGGATGATTTAATCAGAGTTGATGTGGGTTCCCAGAGCCTGTTACTCAAAGATTCAAGGAGAGCTCAAGGGGGCTCCCAGAGCCCATACCTCATCAATTCCATCAGTTATAATCTTCCTTTACAACCTGACTAAAGATTTTTTTTTTACTTTTCAACAAATGCTTTATTAACTTCTGGTTTACATCAATCATTTCCACCATATTTTGAGTTACAATTTTTCCCCATTTTTCCCCTACACACCATCCCAGAATAGCAGTCCCACAAGATATCCCCTCATCCAATCTGCTTTCTCCCATATCTTCTCCCATACCCCCTTTGACTTTTCCATTGGAGCAAGGTGGATCTCTCTGCCCCAATGCCTGCACATCTTATCTCCCAATTACATGCAAAATAGTATTAATAATAGTATTTGTATATATTTGAAACATGTAATTTTAAGACCTCAAATTTCAGATCTATTCCCTTCCTCTCTTGTCACCCATTCCCTCTGGGAAGATAAGTAATTCAGTATGTCTTATACATGTATAGCTTTGCAAAACATTACCATAGTAGGTATATTATAAAAGGCTGCTTATAATTGCCTCCCACCCAGCCCATCCCGCACCTGGTCCATTCCCTACTTTGATCCTGTCCCTCTTTGAAGGTGGGTACTTCCAACCTCCCCTCCTCCCAGAATGTCCTCCTCTCCATCATCCCCCCTCTCATCCCCCTTCCCCCTACTCTGCTGCAGGTTGTGATATCCAATTTAGTATGTATGTCATTCTCTCCCTGAGCCAGATTTAATGAGAATATGGTTTTACCTTTTTGCCTTCCTGTTCTTCCCTTCCCCTGTAGCTACTTCCCCTTGCTTCTTCTACATGAGATAGTTTACCCTACCCTGTCTCTCCCCATCCCCTCTTGTCACTTTCCTCTCTCACCTCATAATTTCACCCCTTAAGTATCATCTTTTCCCAACAAATTCAACCTATGCCATCTATCCATGTATAACTGTAAACATATATACATATATTCGCATATGTATTCATATGTCCATATACACTTCTCCATTATTTTCATACTGAGAAAAGTTTAATCAGTCATAGTTATTGTTTTTCCATTTAGGAATGTAAATAGGGCAAATTGGTTAAGTTTCTTTTGATTTCTTTTCCCTGATTACCTTCTCAGGCATATCTTGCTTGTTGTGTCTGGATGTCAAATTTTCTATTCAGCTCTGGTTTTTTCCTCAAGAATGCTTGAAAGGTTTCTATTCCACTGAATGACCATATTTTCCCCTGAAACAAGATACACAGTTTTGCTTGGTAGGTGAACCTTGGCTTCAATCCCAGCTCTTTTCCCCTCTGGAATATCATATTCCATGCCCTTTGATCCCTCAGTGTAGAAGCTGCCGTGTCCTGTGCTATTCTGATTGTGTTTCCACAATATTGAAATTGTTTCTCCCTGGCTGCTTGGAGTATTTTCTCCTTGATCTGGGAATTATGGAATCTGGCTATAATGTTCCTGGGAGTTGTCTTTTGGGGATCTTTTTCAGGAGGTGATCTGTGGATTCTTTCAACCTCTATTTTGCCCTCTGGGTCTAAGACATCAGGGCAATTTTCTTTGAGAATTTCTTTTCTTTTTTCTTTTTTTTTTTTTTTTTGCATTTTGGAGGGCAATTGGGTTTAAGTAACTTGCCCAAGGTCACATGGCTAGGTTTTTTTTTTATTTGTGTATGTGTTAAATGTCTGAGGCAGGATCAGAACTCAGGTCCTTCTGACTCCAGGGCCAACACTCTATTCACTGTGCCACCTAGCCATTCCTCTTTGAGAATTTCTTGAAGGGTGATTTCTAGTTTCTTTCTTTGATCATGGCTTTTGGGTAGTCCAATAATTTTTAAATTATCTCTCCTGGATCTATTTTCCAGGTCATTGCTTTTTCCCATGAGATATTTCACATTGCCTTCTATTCTTTCATTTGTTTGGATATGTTTAACAGCATCTTCATTTCTCATAAAGTCATTAGCTTCCATTTACTCCAGTCTAACTCTGAAGGAATAAATCTCCTCAGTGAGCTTTTGACATTCTTTTTCCATCTTGCAAATTCGGCTTTTTAAGGCATTCTTCTCCTCATTGCCTTTTTGAGCCTCCTTTGCCATTTGAGGTAGTCTATTTTTTAAGGTGTTATTTTCCTCAGTCAGGCTGTTGACTCTTATTTCATACTTTTCCTGCATCCTTCTCATTTCTCTTCCCAATTTTTCCTCCACTTCTCTTATTTGAAATGTAAAGTCCTTCTTAAGGTCCTCTATGGCCTGTAACCCACTGATATTTTCCTTTGGGGCTTTTGGAGCAGGATTTCTGACCTCACAGTCCTCCTCCTGTTCTATGCTTCGATCCTCTTTGGCACCAAAATAGGAGTCTAATGTTGCATTTTTCTGTTTATTTTGTTTCCTTTGCCTAGGCATGTTGTCACTTAATTATTTGACTTTTGGGCTTGTTGCCACAATAGGACTCTGCCACCAGAAAGGGGAGCTTCAGTCCCAGTGTTGGGGTCTTCACAACTTCCAGTTCTGGCAAACTGGATACCCACCCCACGACCTGCACCCCAGACCAAAATCCCGATCCAGGGAGGTTAAAGCAAGAGTGATTACCCCCCAAGACTGATTGCTAGATCTCCCTACAGTTCGCAGGCCAGGAGCTGGAGCTGCCACTGAAATTGCAAAATGGCATGTCTCCTCAGTGACTTCTAGCCCCTTGGGTAGGAAGCCAAAGTGTTCCCCAATTACTGTTCCCAAATTCCATAGGGCACTAACCTCTCACTTTGTCCTAGGCATATCTGTGTTGATAATTCTGGAATCACCACAGCTGTTGGTGTTCTTGGGTCCCTCCAGCTGGCTGCTGGCCCAGCCTCCCTGGGGCTAAAACCCGTGCTCAAGCAGACCTGGGCTCAGCTCTCTGCTCACTGGGCTGTTGGTTACTAGAGTGCTATGCTGGCCCTCCCTGTAGGGCTGCTGGGCTGTCCTCAGTAGGAGGTTAGCTTCTCCGTGTTGTTCTATGGGTGCTGGAGCTCCAGAAGTTCAGAGTCCCCTTTTACATGGTTTGGAGGTAATCTGCGAGGAGAGCATCTTGGAAGTGCTATTTCTACTCTACCATCTTGGCTCTGCCCCTCCTGACTAAAGATTAATGTGATGATATTTGTAGATCCTATATTCAAGTGCATGCCATCATAATGGGGGAGGGGAGAAGAGGTAGACAGAGAAAATTTAAAACTAAAGGGACTGTAGAATGGAATGTTGTAAATGAAAAGTATATAAACAAATCAATTTTTAAAAAAGCAGAATTGGACAAATATAAAATGAAGTCCAAAAGCTCACTGAAAAATATAATACCTTAAAAATGAGAATGGAGGGAGTTGGGGGACAAGATGGTGGAGGAAAAGCAGGAACCTGACATAAGTTCCCACACCAACCACCTCCAATACATATAAAATATGACTCAAAACAACTTTTAGAGCTACAGAACCCACAAAGTAACATAAACAAATAAATCACCTGCTGATTTGCCGCATCCTGGCAGGCCAAAGACTGGGAGCCATGCACAGTCCCACATGGGCCCAGGCCTGGAGTGGCTATGACCAGTCGCACAGACTAGCCTGAGCAGACTTCAGGAGAGTGAATCACCAAAAGCTGTAGTGTTTTCCAGATTTTTAAACCCATAAATACCAAAGAGAAAGGAATAGGTCAGTGGGGAACTCTGTTGGAACCTGGTGAGCAAAGTACATGGTCTGGCCCCTACCCCAGGGGAAAAGTGGTGGAGGCACTGTGGCTGGAGCTGCTGCCACATGGCTGCTTCAGGAACTCCTTGTCTGCAAATCATAGGGCGACCAAGCAACTATTCAGAGTGTAATTGCTCTTGCTTTGACCTGCTTGGATCTGGATTTTGCAGTCTTGGATGGTGGTCCTGGTATGAGAAACACTAGAGTGCCAGAGCTTGTCGTGACTATAGAGAGGGTACTCTCCTCATAGATTTGATAAAATTTGCAAAACTACAGTGATTTGGGAAACAGCTCTCTCCACTCTGGAAGCAGAATGTTTGTGGCAAAGATCACAAAAGTCAAGTAATTGGCTAAACAAGCTGAAGAAGCACAATCAGACCATATCATCCTTTTTTAGAGGACTAAAAAGAATCAAAGTATGGAACAAGAAGAAGTCAATGAACTCAAAACTTCTGCATCAAAAGCCTCCAATAAAAATATGTACTGCTTACAGGACATGGAGGAGCTCAAGAAGGATTTTGAAAATCAAGTAAGAGAAATGGAGGAAAAATTGGAAAGAGAAATAAGAATGATGTAAGAAATCATGAAAAGTAAGTCATGATAAAGAAGACCCAAGAAATACTGAAGAAAATAACACCTTAAAAATAGACTAACTCAAATGGCAAAATAGGCCCAAAAGGCCAATGAGGAGAATACCTTAAAACGTCAAATTGGCCAAAGCCAATCCAAAAAGACTCATGATGGAGAGAGATGCCTACATCCAGAGGAAGAACAAGAAACAACTGAGTCTGAATACTGATGGAAGCAAACTACTTGATATTTTTCTTTTCATTGTTTGGTTTTATTTCCTCTTTACCATTTTTGATTCCATCTAGAAAAATTAGCCTTTGTAACCTAATGTCTAATGTGAAAGTATTTGCAAATCCTATACTGGATTAATATGCCGTAGTGGGGAGTGAGGGGAGGGAGGGAAGGGGATTTTGAAACTCCAGGAATTATGGAATTGAATCTTATAAACTAAAATTAAACAAACAAATTAATAATAAAAATGAATTGGGCAGATGGAAAAGGAATTTCAAAAACTCACTGAAGACAAAAATTCCTTTAAAATTAGTTTGGAGCAAATGGAAGCTAATGAATTCATGAGAAATCAAGATATTATAAAACAGATGCAACCAAATGAAAGAATAGAAGACAATGTGGAATATCTCATTGGAAAAACCACTGACCTGGAAAATATATGCAGGAGAGATAATTTAAAAATTATTGGACTACCTGAAAGACATGATCATAAAAAGAGCCTAGAAATCATCCTTCTAGAAATTTTCAATACAAATTGCCTCGATATTCTAGAACCAGAGGACAAAATAGAAATTGAAAGAATTCACACATCACCTCTTGAAAAAGATCCCAAAAAAGAAAACTCCTAAGAATGGCATAACCAAATTCCAGAGTTCCCAGGTAAAGGAGAAAATATTACAAGCTATTAGGAAGAAACATCTTGAGTATCTTGAAAACACAATCAGGATAACACAAGATTCATCAGATTCTACATTAAGGGATGAAAGGGCTTGGAATATGATATGCTGGAGGTCAAAGCAGCTAGGATTAAAACCATGTATCACCTATTGAGCACAACTGAGAATAATACTTTAAGAGAATATATAGTCATTCGATGAAATAGAGGACTTTCAAGTATTCTTGATTAAAATACCTGAGTTGAAATGAAAATCTGTCTTACAAATACAAGAAGCAAGAGAAGCATGAGAAGGTAAACAGGAATAAACCAAAAGGAACTTATTAAAGTTTTACTATTTGTGGGGGCAGAGCCAAGATGGTGGAATAGAAACAGCACTTCCACCACGCTCCAGCAAACAACACTTCAAAATTATGTAAAAGGGGACTCTGAACAACCTCTGGAGCTCCACCACCCACAGAACGACATAGAGAAGCTAACCTACCGCTGAGGACAGCCTGGCAGCCTGGCAGGGAGTGGCCAGCACAGCGCTCTGGGAGCCGAGCCCAACACAGGTGAGTTGGAGGTTTTAGCCCCAGGGTGGCCAGACCAGCACCCAGTTGGAGCGACTCCAGAATACCAGCACCTGTGGTATTTCCAGAACTGCCAACATATACATGCCAACTGCAAAGTGAGAGGTTAGTGACCTGTGGACTTTGGTACCAGTATTTGAGAGTGTGTCAGGTTCTTCCCCTGGAGGCGAGAAGACACTGAGGAGCAGGGGCACAGCTGCCATGTTGAAACTTCAGTTGAAGCTTCAGATCTTGGCCTCTGGACTGTAGGGTGACCCGGTGATAAGTCTGGGGGGTAATCGCTATTGCTTTAACCTTCTTGGATCTGGATTGTGGTCTGGGGTGGAGGGCTTGAGGTGTGTGACCAGCTCGGCAGAGTGTGTGGGGGCTTCAGGAAGGGCACCTAACCAATACCTAAGCTGAGAAGACCCCCACATTTAGGACGGAAGTTCCCTTGTCTGTTGGCAGAGTCTTACTGTGGCAAGGAGCCTAAAAGTCAAGCTATTAAGTGGCAACATGCCTAGGCAAAGGAAACAAAATAAACAGAAAAATTCAACATCAGACTCCTATTTTGGGGTCTAAGAGAATCGAAGCATTTAACAGGAGGAGGACTGGGAGGTCAGAAGTCTTGCACCAAAAGCCCCAAATGAAAAAAACAAGTGGGTTACAGGCCATAGAGGACATTAAGAAGGATTGTAAAAAACCAAATAAGAGAAGTGGAGGAAAAAATTGGGAAGAGAAATGAGAAGGATGCAAGAAAAGTGTGAAATGAGAGTCAAAACCCTGACTGAGGAAAATAACATCTTAAAAAACAGACTAACTCAAATGGCAAAAGATGTTCAAAAAGCCAATGAGGAGAAGAATGCCTTAAAAAACCAAATTTGCCAGATGGACAAAGAATCTCAAAAGCTCACCGAGGAGATTCATTCCTTCAGAATTAGACTAGAGCAAATGGAAGCTAATGACTGTATGAGAAATCAAGATGATGTTAAACAGATCCAAGCAATTGAAAGAATATGAGGCAATGTGAAATATCTCATGGGAAAATCCATTGACCTGGAAAATAGATCCAGGAGAGATAATTTAAAAATTATTGGTCTACCTGAAAGCCATGATCAAAGAAACAACCTAGAAATCATCCTTCAAGAAATTCTCAAGGAAAATTGCTCTGATGTTTTATACCCAGAGGGTGAAATAGAGGAGGAAAGAATCCTTAGATCACCTCCTGAAAAAGATCCCCAAAAGAAAACTCCTAGGAATATTATAGACAGGTTCCAGAATTCCCAAATCAAGGAGAAAATACTACAAGCAGCCAAAAAGAAACAATCTCCATACTGTGGAAACAAAATCAGAATAGTGTAGGACCTGGCAGCTTCTACCATGAGGGATTGAAGGGCATGGAATATGAGATTCCTGGCGGGGGCTTGGGGAAGACCTGGGATTAAAACCAAGAATCACCTACCAGCGAAACTGAGTATCTTGTTTCAGGGGAAAATATGGTCATTCAGTGGAATAGAGGACTTTCAGGCATTCTTGAGGAAAAAACCAAAGTAGAATAGGAACTTAGGAGTAGGGTATTCAGTAGGTTTGTTATCTTGGGATAGGGTAGGGAAAAGACAGGGAGAAAATTTGTAACTTAGAATATTGTGGGAATGAAGATTGAAATCTAAAAATATATAAATAAAATATTTAAAATAAAAGAATAAAAAATCAGAATGGAGCAAATGAAAGCAAATGACTTCATGAGAAATCAAAAAATTATTTAAAAAAATGAATGAAATAATAAATGATAATGTGAAAATATCTCATTTGAAAAACCACTGATCTGGAAAATAGTTCCAGGTTATGTAATTTAAAAATTATTTCACTATCTGAAAGTCAATATCAAAAAACAAACAAACAAAAAGAAACAACACATCATCTTTCAAGAAATTATAAATAAAACTGCCCTAAAACTCTAAAACTAGAGGGTAAAATAAAAATTTTACAAATCTACTCATCATCTCTTGAAAGATATTCCCAAAGGAAAACTCCTATGAATATTGTAGTGAAATTCAAGACTTTCCAGCTCCAGGACAAAATATTGCAAGCAAACAGAAAGAAACAATTTGAGTATTATGGAAATACAATCAGGATAACACAAGAACTCTCATCTTCTACATTAAGGAACTGAAAGACTTGTAATATAATATTCTGGAGATCATAGGAACTAGTATTAAAACCAATGATCACCTACCCAGCAAAACTGAGTATAATACTTCAGGGGAAAATATGTATATTCTATGAAATATTAGACTTTCAAGCATTCTTGTTTAAAAGACCAGAGCCAAACAGAAAGTTTGAATTTCAAATACAAGAAGCAAGAGAAGCATGAAATGGTAAACAGGAAAGAGAAATCATAAGAAACTTTTTAAAGTTGAACTATTTGCATTCCTACATGGAAAGATGATATTTGTAACTCTTGAGACTTCTCTCAGTATGAGGACAGTTGAAAGGAATATATACATGAACATGTATGTATATATATATATATATACACACACATACATACACACACACATATACATATATATGTATAGGTGGGTATATGTGTGTATACATATGTGTGAAAATGTATATTTGCATACATGTGTACATAGAGAGCACAGGGTGACTTGAATATGAAGGGATAATATCTAAAAAATAAAGTTAAGGGGTGAGAGAGGAATACTTTGGGAGAAGGAGAATGGGAGAGATAGAATGGGGTAAATTTTCTCTCATAAAAAAGGCAAGGAAAATTGTTTTTCCATGGAGGGGAAGAGGGTGGAGATGAGAGGAATGTGTGAAACTTACTCATATGATGTGACTTAAGTTGAAAATAATATACATACTCAATTGAGTATCTTACCATATAGGAAAATAAGGGGGAGGGGACAAAAGATGGGTATGTAGAGGAGGGGATGATAAAAGAGAGGGTAGTTTGGGGTAGAATGTAGTCAGAAGCAAACACTTTTGAAAAGGGACAGGGTCAAAAGAGAAAATAGAATAAGTGGGGGGGGGAGGGATAGGATGGAGGGAAATATATTTAGTCTTTCAAAACATGACTATTATGGAAGTGTTTTGCATAACTACTTATATATATAACTTATATTGCATTGCTTGCCTTCTCAGGTTAGATGGGAATTTGTAACTCAAAGTTTTAAAAACAAATGTTAAAAATTGTCTTTACAAAGCAACTAGGAAATAAGATATATAGGCAATAAGGTATAGAAATTTATCTTACCTTGCAAGAAAATGAGGGGAAAAGGGATAAGAAGGGAGGGGGCTGTGATAAAAGGAAAGGCAGACTAGCAGAAAGTGTAATCAGAATGCATGCCATTTCAATGTGGGGGAGGGGAGATATGGGGAGAAAATTAGGAACTCAAAATCATGTGGAAAAAATGTTTTAAAATAAAAATTAATTAATTAAATTTAAAAAATAACTTCAATTCACTTTTCCCAATTATTTTTACCATCTTTAAATAAATCTGCATATTTCTTAATTTCTCAATAATATTAGAATGTCTAGGTGGTAGAGATTTTCTTTTATTTGTCTTTGCATATCTTCCCCACATACACACTTAGCCTGGCTTCATGTCTACTACACATTCAAAAAATATTTTTAAAAATATCTGCTAAATTTAACTGAAATTGTACCACACACAGGGACTTCTAATCACACCTCTCTGTAATCAATCCTGAAATATATAATAAATACATAAACAGTTCCACATTCTGACTCTTTGCAGTCTCTCCCAATGCCCTATCAGTTTACATTACTGATTGGTGGGTGTTTCTAGTGTGGATCACTGTTGTGTGCCTAAAGGGAAAAAGACAGGGAAGGTGATCTGTGTTTTATTAATTAGTCCGACAGATCCAGGTCTTCTGGGTAATATTTAAATCACAGAAAAGAGTAAACATTATTTCATCTAAACGTTATTACAATCTATAAATGCCCAAGTTAAACTCAGAAGAGGAAAAAAGGGAGCAGTTATGCCATTTTACAATAATACTGAGGACAATATTTTATTGACCAATAGATATAAGGAGGACTCCAACTATAGCTTCATAGATGCATAGGTTTTATGATCCTTGGTATAATTGCCAGGTGAAGTTCTAGTTTACTTAAACTTATGACTACAAGGGATGTTTTTATTTGTTTGATTTTTACTTATCTATTTATCATCTTAATAGTTACAGTGAAAGTCTGGCATGTGCTCAGATTGTCTTGGAGAGTGTCCATCTGTGAGAAGGATGCCAGAGATGCTAAAGATCTGCTACTGGAAGAACTGTGTTGTTGCATTGCCCTTGTGTAAATGGTTCTGTCTAGCTAACCACTTGATGCAAAAGAGTCTATGGCTTGAAAGGCATTCTCAAATACACATCCACTTCAGCTACATCCCTACCTAAGCATTACCAAATTAACCAGTCAATTCAGTAATTATGTTTTTAAACATCAAAATCAGAAACATTGTCTTCCTCTAATATCATTAAGTATAAATATGTTACTTGAGTTTATAATGAGAAGTCTGCCTTCTTGCCTCATAATTCTTCAATGCCCACATCTACAGGCAATAAACTCTACTCTTATAAGCTTAGTACTAACCTTTTTTCTGGGATTAAAACAACCTTTAAGACAACAGAAATAGCAAGGCTCCATAGCTTAGCAGGTGTATCAACCCAGCCTGCTCTTGCTATGACCTCATGCCCTGGACTTTTGTTTCTCCACTTTTACCTCAGTTATATAAATATGCCCCCTGCTTAATTTACTGTATCTGAATTCTTGTCTTGTTCTCTAGTTTGGTTTCTAGATACCTCTCAGCCTAGGTCTCTCCTTTACTTCTTACCCAGTCTTCTGAGGATTCGGCTTCTACCTTTATCCCTCAGACCTATAATTGTACCTTTAGTGTATACTACTAGAACTACATGAGGTCTATTATGTCTTTGTCTGGGTTACACCTGGTGTCAATTTCCAAATTCTGACACTCTGCTCAATTGCTCACACTTTCTCCTATTGCTCCCTTCTAGAACCCTCACAAATTTATAATTCAGAACAATGGATCTCCTGTTCTACCATGACCAATCTGGCTAATTCAGCCAATGACCTCATATTGACAAAATTTGTTCAGATCAATTATTGAAAAGTATAAAACTAAATGTAATACACATTTTTAATTAAACAAATGCTTTATTAACTTCTGGTTTACATCATTCATTTCCACCAGATTATGAGTTACATTTTTCCCCCATTTTTTCTCTACCCACCACCCCAGAAGAGCAGTCCCACTAGATATTCCCTCATCCAATCTGCTCTCTCCCATATCTTCTCCCATACCCCCTTCTACTTTGCCATTAGGGCAAGGTGAATCTCTGAGCCCCACTGCCTGGACATCTTATGAAACATTTAATTTTAAAACTTTGATTTTCAGATCCATTCCCTTTCTCCCTTTCACCCACTCCCTCTGAGAAGATAAGCAATTCAGTATGTGTTGTACATGTATAGCTATGCAAAACATTACCATAGTAGATATATTGTAAAAGACTGCTTATATTTCCCTCCCACCTGTCTCACCTCCCACCTGGTCCATTCCCTACTTTGGTCCTGTCCCTCTTTGATAGTGGGTACTTCTAACCTCCCCTCTCCCCAGAATGCCCTCCCCTCCATCATCCCCTCTCTCATCCCCCTTTCCCCTCCTCAGGAGAGTGAGTGAGGGTAAGATATTCCATTTAGTATGTATGTGATTCTCTCCTTGAGCCAACTTCAATGAGAATATGCTTTTGCCTTTTTTCCTTCCTGTTCTTCCCCTCCCCTGCAACTACTTCCCCTTGCCTCTTCTACATGAGATAGTTTGCCCTACCCTGTCTCTCTCCATCTCCTCTTACCACTTTCCTCTCTCACCTCTTGACTTCACCCCTTAAGAATCATCCCTTCCTTGGGGCGGCTAGGTGGCGCAGCGAGCAGAGAGCCAGCCCCAGAGCCAGAAGGACCCGAGCTCGCTTCTGGCCCCAGACACCCAACACACAAACAAAAACCCAGCTACATGAACCTGGGCAAGTCACCCAACCCCAATTGCCCTCCAAAAAAAAAATAATCATCCCTTCCCATCAAATTCAATCTGTGCCCTCTATCCATGTATACCTGTGAACATATGCCATGTACCCTTCTTCAATTATTTTCAAAATGAGAAAGGTTTCATCAAACACAGTTATTGTTTTTCCATGTAGGACTGTAAATAGTCCAACTTTGATAAGTTCCTTTTGATTTCTTTTCTTTGATTACCTTCTCAAGCATCTCTTGCTTCTTGTGGCTGAATGTCAAATTTTCTATTCAACTCTGTTTTTTTCATCAAGAATGCTTGAAAGTCCTCTATTCCACTGAATGACCATATTTTCCCATGAAACAAGATACTCAGTTTTGCTGGGTAGGTGACCCTTGGCTTCAATCCCAGCTCTTTTGCCCTCTGGAATATCATATTCCATTCCCTTCAATGCCTCAGTGTAGAAGCTGCCAGGTCCTGTGCTATTCTGATTGTGTTTCCACAATATTGAAATTGTTTCTTCCTGGCTGCTTGTAGTATTTTATCCTTGATCCAGGGATTCTGGAACTTGGCTATAATATTCCTGGGAGTTTTCTTTTGGGGATCTTTTTCAGGAGGTGATGTGGATTCTTTCAACCTCTATTTTGCCCTCTGGGTCTAAAACATCAGGGCAATTTTCCTTGAGAATTTTTTTAAGGATGATTTCTAGGTTCTTTCTTTGATCATGGCTTTCAGGTAGTCCAATAATTTTTAAATTATCTCTCCTGGATCTATTTTCCAGGTCAGTGGTTTTTCCCATGAGATATTTCACATTGCCTTCTATTCTTTCATTTGTTTGGATCTGCTTAACAGCATCTTGATTTCTCATAAAGTCACTAGCTTCCATTTGCTCCAGTCTAACTCTGAAGGAATGAATCTCCTCAGTGAGCTTTTGAGATTCTTTTTCCATCTTGCAAATTTGACTTTTTAAGGCATTCTTCTCCTCATTGCCCTTTTGAGCCTCCTTTGCCATTTGAGTTAGTCTATTTTTTAAGGTGTTGTTTTCCTCAGTCAGACTGTTGACTGTCATTTCATACTTTTCTTGTATCTTTTTCATTTCTCTTCCCAAATTTTCCCCCACTTCTCTTATCTGCTTCTCAAGGTCTTCTATGGCCTGTAGCCAGCTTGTATTTTCATTTGGGGCTTTTGGTGCAGGATTTCTGACCTCATCGTCCTCCTCAATGCTTTGAGCCTCTTTGCCCCTAAAATAGGAGTCCAATGTTGAACTTTTCTGTTTATTTTGTTTCATTTGCCTAGGCATATTGCCACTTAATTACTTGATTTGGGGGCTTGTTGCCACAGTAGGACTCTGCCACCAGACAGGGGAGCTTCCGCCCAGACGTGGGGTCTTCACAACTTCCCCTAGTTGGGTGGCCTCTGTAAAGCCTCCACCCACTCTGGCAAGTTGGATACCCACCCCAAACTTCCCCTCCAGACCACAATCCAGATCCAGGCAGTTTAAAGCAAAAGCGATTAACCCCCAGACTGATTGCTGGATCTTCCTACAGTTCACAGACCAGGAGCTAGGGCCACTACTGATGCTGCAAAATGGCTTCTGTCCAGCTGTTTCTTCAGCAGCTTTTTGCCCCCAGGGGAGGAAGCCACGTGTTCCCCAAATACTGGTCCCAAAGTCCATAGGGCACTAACCTCTCACTTTGTCCTAGGCATATCTGTGCTGATAATTCTGGAATCGCCACAATTGCCTGTGTTCTGGGGTTCCACCAGCCGGCTGAAGGCCCGGCCGCCCTGGGGCTAAAACCGTGTACCTGGGCTCAGCTCTGCGGGCTTCTGGCTTTGCTGTTGGTTCCCAGCGTGCTGTGCTGCCTGTTCTCAGAGTGCTGCACTGGCTGCTCCCTGCAGGGCTCCTGGGCTGTCCTCAGCAGGAGGTTAGCTTCTCTGTGCCGTTCTGTGGGTCCTGTGGCTCCAGAAGTAGTTTGGAGCTCCCTTTCACATTGTTTGAAATTTGTGTGGGGCAGAGCACATTGGAAATGCTGTTTCTACTCCGCCATCTTGGCTCTGCCCCCATAATACATATTTTTAAATGATACTTTTACCTACTTCTATTCTTATAGTATTGTTGATTACTTTATATTGCATTTTATCAGGAAGATAAACTAAAATGCTTAAAGTGAATATTCTTATTTTTTCACATTTATAAAAGGATAAGAAAATAACTGTATTATAATGACTCCTACAGAGAAAGGACCATGTATATTTAATTTGTATTATATTGCTACTAATATAGAATTACATCAGGAGAGATGCTTAGTAAGTGTTTTTTGATAATCTTGATATTAAGGATGTGTAGGGTGATCTAATATATTAAAGATAATTAAAACTTTCAAGTTGACGAATACATATTGTACATTTGCTTTCATGCAATATTCTTAATACAGTGTTAATACTATTTAAGAC
This sequence comes from Gymnobelideus leadbeateri, assembly GCA_011680675.1. NCBI lineage: Eukaryota > Metazoa > Chordata > Mammalia > Diprotodontia > Petauridae > Gymnobelideus > Gymnobelideus leadbeateri. The sequence continues at coordinate 332,418 of WOXC01010286.1, forward strand.
ATCATGATTTCACAATGCATATCTGACAATAACTATGTTGTTTGAATATTTAAATTCTGCTTCTCTGTATACAAACATTATAGATGCAATTTTTGTAGCTTCCTTTAAAGATGAAGAGAAAATGTCAAATATTGCCCTAAGATGTGTAATTTTCTATAAATCATACATATTTTATCCAAATTCTCCCACCCACTTCATATATATGCTGTTATTTTTCTGTCACACTAATGGACATTAGTGACATGCTATGTGATTTTCTATTAGATTCCAATATTTGAAAGTTGAAAAAATTTTAATGATATTTGAAAACTGATGACATCAAAATGAGACTGCTTCATTGTGAATTAACTGATTACTAGTTCTATGAATAGAGTGATGGGCCTAGAGTCAGGAAGAAATATCTTCTTGAGTTCAAATCTGACCTCAGACTATTACTAGCTATGTGACCCTGCAGAGGTTGCTTAACCTTGGTTGCCTCAGTTTACTCATTTGTGAAATGAGTTGGGGAAGGAATGTCAAACTATTCAAGTTTCTTTGCCAAGACTCCAAATGGCATCACAAAGAGTCTGACATGACTTAGAAGCAACACAACAGTTTTATGATATGAGGCTTAGTTCTAAAAGAGCCTGTAGTTGTTTTATTATTAAAGAAGTGCCAAGAACTCTACAAATACTTTCTTAGAAAATATTTTTCTAGTTTTCTACAGAATTCTATATAGTATGCCATCCATGTGACTGAACCCTGAACAACTTGAATTTTGTCTTTTTTATCGTTATGGAACCTTTTTCAAAAACTTTTATCTAAGTAATATCCTCCCTAGGTATACACAGTGAATTTATGGAGACTTATAAGTCTATCCTGCTTTAAATATTGAGCCCCTATAAATGAATATCACTCAGCAAGATCAATAGTGAGATGGCAATGAACTTAACTTTCAAATCCAATACCAATATAAACTAATTAGTCTAAAGAAAAACTTTTTTATGAGTATAGATTACCTAGTTAATGTCCTATCCTAAAGTTGAAAGGCACTGGGATATGCTTATTATAATCAATGGTGGTTTTAGTGGTGGTGGTGGTGGTGGTGGTGGTGGTGGTGGTGGTAATAGTGGCAGTAGTAGTAGTAGTAGTAGTAGTAGTAGTAGTAGTAGTAGTAGTAGTAGTAGTAGTAGTAATAGTAGTAGTAGTGGTATGGTGAGTAAATATTGTCCTGAATCCACTGGAAACCATGAGAATTTTCATGAACTAGAATTATGATGGCAAATCTTCCCTCCTATTTAGTCCCTTGATTACATGCCACTTCCATAAGTAACAGAAGGAAATAGTGCTTTTAGTTGTGTAATTTATTAGTCATGCTCAGGCAAATAGGTAACTTCCATCAGCCAGACCACCATCTTCTTCAGCACAGACCTGGGGAAATGCAGAAACACAACACTGATCTCAACATACTCCAGACATCAGTACTAGGACCCTGTCTCAGCATCAGGTAACCAGTCAATACCCACCCTAACCCTTAGTTTATCACCAAACATGAGGGTCCTCCATGGGCACCAGAGAAACATCAGTGCAGCATCAGGTAAATAGCTCAAATTTAAAAGAAAGGAAAAAGAACAAAGAGATGAGCAAAGAAATAATAATAACAACAGCAACAAAATCTGACCATAGAAAGTTATTACGGTGACATTGAAGATCAAGAAACAAATTCAGTGGAGGACAATGTCAAAAGACCTACAGGTAAACCACCTCCCGAAAAAAAAAAAAAGGAAGTAGTCTCAAGCCCAAAAATAACTCATGGAAGAACTCCAAATCATTTAAGAGAGGTAAAAGAAAAAGTGGGGAAAGAAATGAGAGTGATGCAAAGAGAATTTTGAAAAAAAGAATTAACAGCTTGGAAAAAGAAAACAACTGCTTAAAAATAGAATTGGGCAAATGGAAAAGGAGGTATAAAATCCACTGAAAAAGACAACTCCTTAATTGGTTCAGTTGACCAAGTGAAAAAGGAGGTACAAAAGTTAATTCAGGGAAACAATTCCCTAAAAGTTACAACTGGGCAAGAGGACACTGACAAATTGATAAGACACCAAGAATAAATTAAACAAATTCAAAATGATGAAAAAAATAAAAAGAAAATGTAAAATACTACATTGGAAAAACAACTGACCTAGAAAATGGATCCAGGAGAGACAGTGTCAGAATTGTTGGATCACTTGAAAACTATAATCAAAAGGAGGATATGGACAGCATCTTTCAAGAAAGAATCAAGCAAAAACTGTCCTGACACCTTGGAACAAGAAAGTTAAATAGGAATTGAAAGAATCTACCAATTGCCTCAGAAAAGAGATTTCAAAATAAAAACTCCATGGTATATATAGCCAAGTTTCAGAATTATGTGATCAAGTTAAAAATATTGCAAGTGGACAGAAAGAAACAATTCACATATCAGGGACTCACAAACAGGATAAGACAGGACTTAGCAGCTGCAACCTTAAAGGATCTGATTTCATTGAACAAGATATTCAGAAAGGCAAAGGAGCCAGGACTACAACTAAAAATCAGCTACTCAGGGATATTAAGCATAATGGTGTAAGGGGAGAAAATGGTCATCCAATAAAATAGAAGGATTTTAAGTTTTCATAAGGAGAAGACCAGAATTGAACAAAAATTTTAATGTTCAATATGAAGACTGGAGAGAAGACTAAAAAGATAAAAAGTTTAAAGAAAACATATGGAATTCAATAAAGCTGAACTGTTTAAATCCCTACATGGGAATATGTTACTTGTAATTATTTTTTGGTAGTATTACATTTAATATTTTTCCCTTAATTGAATTTTATTTTCCCAACTAACTGTATAGATAATTTTAAACAGTCATTCTTGTAAAATTTTGAGTTCAAAATTTTTCTCTCTCCTTAGCTCCTCTGCCCACTATCCAAGTCAGCAAGAAATCTGATATAGGTTACACATGCACAATCACGTTAAAACATATTTCCACATTAGTCATGTTGTAAAAGAAGAATCAGAACAAAAGAGAAAAACCATGAAAAAGAAAAAAAAATTAAAAAGTGGAACTAGTGTGTTTTATCTTCATTCAGATTCTATGTCTCTTTCTTGGGATGTGGTTAAAGTTTTCCATCATGAGTCTTTTGGAATTGGCTTATGCCATTGTATTGCACAGAAGAGCTAAGTCTTATCAAAGTTAATTACTACAAATGTGTCTTTTTCTGTCTATGATATTCTCCTGATTCTGCTCACTTCACTCAGCATCAATTCAAGTATTCTTTACAGGTATTTCTGAAATCCACTGGTTCATTTTTTATAGCACAATAGTATCCCATTGCATTCATATACCACAACATATTGTGCCTTCCCACAATTGGTGGGATTCACACTTAGTAGCAGTATTGCTAGATCAAAGGACATGCAAAATTTGGTTGCTCTTTGGTCATAGTTCCAAATTACTCTCCAGAATGGTCAGATCAGTTCACAACTCTTCTGACAATTAGTGTTTCAATTTCCCCACATTTTCTCCAACATTCATTTTCCTTTTCTGTCTTATTAGTCAGTCTGATAGGAGTGAGGTGGTACCTCAGAGCTGTTTTAATTTTCATTTCTCTGACCAATAGTTATTTGGAGCACTTTTCCATATGACTATTGATAGATTTAAATTCTTTATCTGAAAATGTCCTACTTATATCTTTGATAATCAATCTGTGAGAAATGCTGGCAGTTTGGTTTCTACAGATTTTATAGGAAAAATAGGTATTTACATGGAGGAAGGCATAAATCTGTAAAGGGGCCTGAGCTAGGCTGGCTCCGACCTGTTGGGGGATGGTCACCAACTTTTCATTAATATGTATGCTTAATGGGCAGGTTCAGGAAAGTTGAAATCCAGAAGAGTTGAAGCCAATCCCAACTCTGAAGGGAAGAAAATGGCAGAAAATTCAAATGGGAACATCATAAAAAGGGCTTGCCTTTGGCTGATCCTTTGTAGTATTTTTCAAGAGGCTACCCATTTATTCATTACAGAATAAATGTATAATAAAGATATTGAAACTTCCTGGATCTCTAACAAGCACGGTTTATTCCTAGACAGAGCAAGATTTTGTTTACAACAAATCAATTGGAGAATGATTTGTATTCTTATAAATTTGACTTAGTTTTGTATGAGACCTTTGTTAGAAACACTAAAAATTGTTTCCCAATGTGTTACTTTCCTTCTAATTTTAATTGTACTAGTTTTGTTTGTGCAAACCCTTTTTAATTTAAAATAAAGAAACATCCATTTTGCATTTCATAATGTTTTCTGTCTCTTGTTTGGTCATAAATGCTTCCTATTTTCACAAATCTGACAGGGGAACTATTCTTTGCTCTCTAATTTATTCATGGTATAATCCCTTCTCTAAATCATGTATCCATTTTTACTTTATTTTGGTATGTGGTGTGAGATGGTGGTCTATGCCTAGTTTATGCCATACTATTTTCCAGTTTTCCCAGCAAGATGTTTTGGGTTTATCACACAAAATATTTCTATAGCTATTCACGACTGTATCTTGGGTACCTAACCTATTTCACTCATCCATTACTCCATTTCTTAGACAGTACCAAATTGTTTTCATGATTGCTATTTTATAATATGGTTTTAGATCTAGTACAGCTAGGCCACCTTTCCTTACACATTTTTTTCCCTTAATTCCTTTGATAACCTCAACCTTTTTTCTTCTAGATGAATTTTGCTATTATTTGTAACCTATACAATATATTTTGGTAGTTTAATTGGTATGGCACTGGATAAGTAAATTATTTTAGGTTGAATTGGAAATTTTATTATATTAGGTCAACCTACCCATGGCAATTGACATTTTACTAATTGTTTAGATATGAATTTATTTGTGTGAAAAGTGTTTTGGATCTGTGATCATATGGTTCCTAGGTTTCTTGCCAAGGAGACTTGCAAATATTTTATATTGTAAAGCCAATCATGGCAGTTCTCCTGAGGTGTGCTGCTGTGAATAAATTTAAGGGTCTACTTGCATAGTTTAATGGACTTTCTATCTATTCAGCAATAAAATAAAGCATAACATTAAAGAAACTAAAGCATAATATTCATGACAATATAACATAACAACTTATTACTAAGGTGGCCACATAGTCTTAAACAAAACATATTACAATATATCTTATAGTCATCTTTAAGGAATAACAGAAAACATAAACACCACCCACTCCTAGTCACAGTAAATTACAATCTCTTCAGTCAATACAAAATATCCAAGTAAAGTTCTCTTTCATCTTGACTAGAGACTGTGTATCATCCTTAAGCCAATCATCGTTAAAGGATAACAGAAAGTACAAACACCATCTACTCTTAGGTCACAGTAAATTATAAATCTCATCAGTCAATACAGAGTATCCAAAGTAAAGCCCTCTTCCACCTTGACTCCAGGCTGGCTTCCAAACACATCATGACTCCTCTTTCACAGGCTGATAGTTACCAACTCTTGCCTAGATTCACAAGTAGGCATCTCTCTGCCCCTGTTCTATATGTCAGCTTATGGGGACTGCTCTACTCCAAGCTCTTCACAGTGTCTATTTCTCAGAAAACAAAGTTGAACAAGGCTACAACAATATTTACATACCTTACTAGCACTATCATCTCAATTCACTTTCTGTCTGAGATATCAACACAGACAAACAGATAGGCCTTCTGTCTAAAAAGCCAACACAGAAACAACAGACAGCATGCCATCATCACAATTATTCTCTCTCTCAGTTCTGCTTGCTCCCTGCTCTGCTCTTACTTTTCTCTGCTCCACTCCTTCCTGCTCCACCCCTCCTGTTCCACCCCCTCAGTAAGCTTCTTCCACCCTGGGCTCCCAAGTGATTACATTAAGCCTATTAGGGGCAGAGAAGGTCTTCAAATTCCCTTAGGCCTATTAAGGTGAGGGAAGAGCTTCCAACTCCCTTAGCTCTATACTACTTCCAATCATCTAAGGCTCAAAGGCACATGACTAGCTAAAACTTAATCCAGAAAAAAAAAAAAACAGTAGGAAAAAATCCTATTTTGCTTGCTATTAGAATTGTCTAGTTATTTTAAGTAGATTTTCTCTTTCTATCTCTTGCTGCTGGGTTTTGCTGTTAATATACAAAAAAAAAATGCTGATGATTTAAGTGGATTTATTTTATTTCCTGTAACTTTGCTAAAATTAATTTTCAAGTAGTTTTTTTAACTGATTCATTAGGATTCTCTAAGTATACCATCATATCATATGCAAAGAGTGATAAAATTGTTTCTTCATTGCTGTTCTAATTCCTTCAATTTCTTTTTCTGTTTTCTTTGCTTAAGGTAAAGTTTTTAATACAATACTGAATTGTAGTGGTGATAATGGGCTACAAAACTGTTCAAACCCTTTTATCCAGCAATACTATTACTAAGTGTGTATCCCAGAGAGATCATTAAAAAAGGGAAAAAGGACCCACATGTAAAAACAATATAGTAATTCTTTTTGTGGTGGAGTAGAACTAGAAATTGAGGGAATGCCCATCAATTTGGGAATGACTGAATAAGTTGTGGTATATCAATATAATGGAATACTATTATGTTATTAGAAATGATGAGCAGGTGGACTTTAGAAAAACATGGAAAGACTTGCATGATCTGATGCTGACTGAAGTGAGCAGAACCAGGAAAATATTGTACACAGTAGTAGCCACATGATCAACTTTGACAAACTTAGCTGTTCTCAGCAATGCAATGATCTAAGACATTTCCAAAAGACTCATGATGGAAAATGTTATCTACATGCAGGGAAGGAATTATACACTCTGAATGTAGGTCAAAGCACAGTATTATTTTCCCTTTAATTTTTCCCCCCCTTTCTTCTTTGGTCCTAATTTTCCTTTACAACATGACTTATGTATAAATATGCTTAATATGATTGTACATGTATGGCCTCTACCAGATTGTATGCCATCTGGGGAGAGGGTAAGGTAAGGAGAGGGAGAAAATTTAAAGTTCAAAATATTTTAAAGGTGAATGTTAGAAACTGAAAATAAATAAATATTTTTAAAAAGAATCATCTAGAATATTAATTACCTAATATAATCTGAAAAAAATTAATTTAGATGGTAAGGTCTTATAAATGCTTCTATTTTTGGATAACATTGACCTGACTGAATTGTATGAATGAACATTAATTTATTAAGTGCCTACTGGTTCATCACCTAGCCTAGTCTCAGCAGTTGTTGTTCAGTCATTTTTCAGTTCTGTCTACACTTCTTTCTCACCAATTTTTTTTGGGGGGGGGGGCAAAGATACTGAAGTGGTTTCTAATTTCCACCTCCAGCTCATTTCAAAGTTGAAAAAAATGAGGCAATGAGGATTAAGTGATTTGCCTAAGGACACACAACAATTAAGTGACTGAAGCCACTTTTGAATTTAAGTCTTCCTGAATCAGACCCAGCCCTAGAGAGGGGCTATACCACCTAAGTAATCTCATCAAGATGCTTATGATTCAAGCCTGGAAGCCATCTCTCTTAGTCTCCTCTTTACTTTGATTGGGGAGTTGGTGGGTGAAATACAAAAACTGTTCCTTAATGCCTTCCTTTATAGAGGGCAGAAAATGGACTTTCTGTCCTATTCCACTCTGCATTTGCTGCTATTCCTGATTTGAACTACATGGAAAAAGTTGTACCCCTAATGGGTAACCACATTCTCCCTATTCCAGGTCCACTTTCTTGTTTCCTTTTTGTGTGCTGCTTCCCTCCATTTGATTGTAAACTCCTTCAGGGCAGGTACTGTCTTTTATTTATTAACTGTATCCCCAGTGCTTAGCACAGTTGCTGGGATTTAATAGGTACAAAATAAAGATTTATTGAATTGGATTTGATTGGATCAGTTCATTACCTTGGCTCTTTTTTTCAGACTACCAAGGGTCTTGGAGAATAACTGCTAAAAAATTGTTTCCATTACTTCAGAATTTTCTTACTAACCCACTATTACTGATGAGATATGGGCTCTGGGAGCCCCCTGGAGCTCTCCTTAAATCCTTGAGGTACAGGCTCTGGGAACCTCCCTAGGACTCTTGGTTAAATTGTCTCATTTGATGAGGCATTTGCATGAGAGAATAAGCCTTACTTTGGGGCTGGGCCCAGACCTCTAGCCTAATTATTAACTGATAACTACTAGCCTACTTACTAGCCTAGCCCTCCATTGTTCATCTTCTTCCCACCCTTGAGCCTATCAAAATATCTATACACATTGGAACTGGCCTAGCCCAGCATTGTCTGTAGCCTCCAGCTACCTCCCACCCTTAATCACTCATTGACCTTATTAAATCCTCCTGAAGACCCACCCCAAACTCCTCCTCTAGACCACCCCTAATTTCCTCTCACAGCCTTCTGTATATAAGATCCCATTTCACACCATGTGGTATGAGAGTGCCACTGAAGAGGGAGAGTGCCATAAAATAGTGAGAGCACCATAGAATGACCTAGCACAGACTTAATCTGTATCCAATGTAGGTAAACTTTTAATAAATTTTACTTTTCTTTGGCTGAGAAGACTTGAATCTAATTCATTTGGCAAGACCTGGCCTGTAGGTATTTTGGGGTCTCCAGGGCCAACATAACCCTCTCAGTGGTTAACCTCTTCATTTATGACCAGGGCTCAGGTTTTGTGTGTTGTCCTTGGTGATTGTTTGCAATCTCCTCAGTAGTTCTGTTTTCCTCAGCTAAACACTTCTTTATTATATCTGTGCTTTGGGTTACTTCTACAGAGCTTAAACAAATACTTATTTAATTGGATTGTTGATCATTGTGGAGTTTATAAAGAGATGAATACATTTCCATTTTTCTGAGCTCATTTTAAATTATAGTATCAGGATTAGCAAAGGCCAGTCACTTAGGATAATTTTTTGTTGTTGGGGTGAGGAGGGGAATATATACCTAAAAAGGAGGATATTTTGAATAGTCAACAGATAATAGAAGATGTAAATTTAAGCATATATATGATTAAAAAGGAAAATTAAAATGGGGGTTATTTTAAAATCAACAAGTCTTAATTTAAAACTACTTACCTGTTTTACCATGCTCACTCCCATAACTCCTCAGAAAGAAAAAGAAAAAGTAAAGCTCATATCTTTCATTAGGTTCTTAGATTTGAAGCACCTCTTAAATGTAACCTTTTCTGATTTCCTCAACCAGTTATTGCTTCCTTACTGTCACCAAATTCCCTTGTATTTATTTTGTATGTACTTTGAATATATGTGTATACATTGAATATATATGTATATGTGTGTGTGTGTGTATGTGTGTGTATACTTTCTTCCAAAGTAGAATGTAAGCTCCTTGAGGGCAGGATCTGCTTCATTTTGATATCTGTGATCTTCATACCTTAAAAAGACCCTTGCCTAGGGAGTTTTAAAAAAAAAAAGTGTGTTTATTGATTCATTTCACAGTGAGATAAAAATAAATACATATAGATACATGGATTCTTAAACAAGATCTTAACTTCTGAATTAATAATGTAAAGTCACATTTAAAATGGCTCTGGCACTTTAATATGAAATAATGCATTACCAAAGAATTGACTTTATTATTTTTTGTTATTTTTTACATTTAAAATACCTGGATATCCCATCCAGAGAGAGTCAAAACAGAGAAAGTTCACTATAAATCAATATCCCAAATGAATTTTAATAAAAAAAATTAAAACAAAATAGTAAGAAAGAAGTTGTAGTAATATATAAAAATATTGCATATTTAATATTTTTATTATGTACTGCGGTAGACGTCTTTTACCCATATACATTCCTTGCCTTCATTGATTATATGGGGTATGGAGAACCTATCTAGATAAGGCTTTGTGTAAATATAGACACAATGTATACATTATATATATTGGGAGATTTTCTAGAATGAGTTTCAAGTGAGGGCATAGTGAAAAAAAGAGAAATATTACTATATAAAATTTTACTCAGTAAAACGTATCTCAAATGTTATGCATGGGATTTGCATGTGAGAAATAGTTAATAATTTTTAAAAAGATATCAAGGATATGCATGACAAAAATAAAATTTAAAAAATTGCTTTTCACGGAGCAAAAGAGAGGAATACAATGGAAAGTGCAAAGGAATTATTGATGTCTAAGAAATATTAATAGAGTTGAAGGAATACTTTTAGTGTGAAGAATAAAACTACTTTTGAGAATTCATGGAAAAACATACTTAAGGATTATAGTATATGAAAAGTCATTAAAGGGTTCAATTTGTCCCAGAGAATGGAGTACACATACAAATAAGATGATATAATCTAATAGTATTTAATGATGGAAAGAATGCCAGAAACTGGACTTCCTGATATTAAAGATTATAAAATTGCAGCCTAGAGGTGAGGTTATTTGTGCATGGTCACACAAGTACTAATTAGCAGAGATGGGAATCAAGCCCACATCTTCTTTCTCTGTAGCCTGACCTCTTGCTACTAGAGTACCTGAATTCTTCAGATCCATTGAAGTAAGAAAGTTTTATCATTTAAGTTTTTACCACTTAAATATTTAACTTAGGCATTAATTTTTTGCTTTTAAAAATAAATGTAATTACTTGATTTTACATGGATTCTATTCCCAATCTTCAAAACCCCAAATCCAGAATGTGACAAAGTTCTATTTCTTTTGTATAAGGCTGATGTTTTCAAGGTTGTTCATGCTCCCAAAATGGGTAAGTATCAGCAGTAGTTAGCAGTTGGTAATGGGAGTCAAGAACACTGAGATTTTTAGCACATTCAGAATATTTAATTCCCCTCCATCTGATGATAATTTCACATGTAAAAAATAACGCAAAACTATGTCAAATTGAAATAGCCTCCCACACACCTTATGGAATTAAAATACTGTGTGGGATTGAAATCATGAGTGTGTTCTGTAAGCATGATTCCTGAAAGCACAGTTTTTTTTAAAAAATTAAATAAATTTAAAATTAATGACAGTTGCTTGAGCCAAACAATTTGACTTCTTAACGTCAGAGACATACTCAATAGGCTTAGCCTCACAATAACTGGAACATTTAGATTCTGAGGACATCAAGGTTTTAGATAGTAAAATATAGTAGCACCAAATTTCCAAATGAAAAAGAAATAGGAAACACAATAAAGATCATCATTTCCTCTCATTTTCTCTTCAGGTTTTTTTGGGCAAAAATAAAATTTTTTGTCATAGGTAAAATAGTTTTGTTTCTTATTAAATAATGCCTAACCAACCTATGCACACAAACATTATAGAAAGAGATAATATATTTTGATAGTGCCTCAGAGTTATCTTAGTTCTAATTCATGAACAGGCTTGGCACCATACATATAGGATGTAAAATGTTTTACAATTTCACATAACAGATTGATGGTTAAAACATTCTGTAGTCAAATATGGGAATTTCTTTCCCCTTTGCCATCTATTAGATGAGTAAAATTTTTTCATGTATGTATGTGTGTATATACAGATATATTTATATGTATACACTCAGAAAATCACACAGACACACACATACACACTATATACATATATTTATATTATATTTCTTTATAATTATACATATTGTATAATTATACATATTGTATAATTATATGTATAATTATACATGTTATACAGAATATATATTGTTGTGAGACTACACTTAATGTAGTCTCTAATAAAACATAAACTCTTTGCTCCTTTTTATTTTGCTTGTTTTTTTGCTTTTTTTTTAATGCCCAACTCCTATAGTGGAGCCAGGCAAACATCAGGTGTTTAGTAAATAATTAATTGATTGGTTTTATGGGTTGGTGACTAGAACAATAGTGCCATCTCTACCAAAAATAGGGAATTTAGGATAAGGGAAATTTTTGTTAAGAATATGATGTGTTTGGTTTTTAATGTGTTCCACTTGAGGTGGAGTCATAGAGTAGGAGAATCAATATATTCTTGTTCATATGGTGAAGTAGTAATTTTATAGAAAAACTGTTTAAGGATCTATGAACTTATAATAAAAAATATAAACTTAAGCTAGAAAGAAATGTAGTGTTTGGAGAATGATGTTGATGTAGATAAACATAATAAGGTTTACCAAGGCTTTCTAAATTGACAAAGCCAATGTAATTTTTTTCAGTCCTCATCCTTTTTGACCTTTCTATAATGTTTAACAATATGGATCATAAACTTTTGATGCTCTCTCCTCTCAGTTGCTTTGTCTTTGTTCTTTCCTGATTTTTCTACTTCTCTACTGTAAAGCCAAGTACTAGCAGCTTTCCAGAGGATTGCTTCTGTGAACAGCTTTAAAGTTTTGATCACAGAGTATAGTGAAATCTCTTTTTATTTATAATTAAATTGAGTTATTAATATATATATAATATAAATTATATTATTAAAATTTTTATTTATAATTAAAACAAAACATCAACATAATCCAAAGTACAGCATTCAGAATGTTATAACAAGTTATCACCAAAGTGGCCACATAGTTTTAAGCAAAATATATCATTCAGTAAGTCCGTAACTCAATCATCCTTAAGGAGTGAGCCCCTTAAGTTGCAAAAAGTATAAAAGCCAAAGTTCTCCACCACTATTTAAATTGCCTTAATCTCTCAGTCAGGAAGTCTTTCTTCTTAGAGACTAGTTTCCAATCATCCTTAAGAGGTACAAGGTACAGGGTGCATAGTTCTACCACCCCTAGGTCACAGTAAATCATGATCATCTCAGTCAGCATTAAGTGCCCGAGGAGACTTCTTTTCATCTTGACTCAAGGATGGCTCTCAAATGCCATGGTTCCTGTTCTATGGGTCCAGTTCCTGCCTGAATCTACCCAACTGTCACCTGGAATCAAAGTCAGCAGCTCTCAGCTCCTCATCCAATTCTTAATCCAGTTCCCATTCCATATTGAAGCTCACAATGTCCAGTCCATCTCAAGTCCTTCACAGGCTTTGTTTCTGGAAAGACAAAGCTTAACAAAGCCAAAGAAACTTTCACTATCTACCTATGAAATCAACAGAGACCCACAAACAAGGTCTCGGAAGTCAACACAAATCATCAGCACAGAAATCAACACAGACCCACAAACAAGGTCCAAGAAGTCAACACAAATCATCAGTAAAGTCCCAAAACCCTCCTCCAGAACTTCTGTAAATAAACAACCAGAAAATTCTCTTTCAGGGCTTCCAGTAAGGACTTGGGGCTTCTGTACAAAGTATCACAAACAAGAATCAATACAGAACAGACAGAGTGCCAGTATACCACAAGTTTTCTCCTTCTCAACTCTGCCACCACAAGAGTTCTCTTCTCATTTCTGCTCTCTCCCATCTTGGGCTTCTCCTTATATATGGGGATTAGTTCCTCCCCTTCCTCTTGCATCAGCAACAGGGGTTCACAAATTGTGGGGTTCACAAGTTCTGTTTCTTAACAAAGATGTGATATAATCACAGGCAAGGCTTAAAAGAAATTTGAACTGAAACAATGTGCTAAATAATTAAATAACTGAAACAAGGCATTAAGTGCTTCTTTGCTTGCCATTACATCTACCCATTCCAAAGTTTCCTTCACTGGATAATAAAACAAGACATGTGTATGTCCTAAAAGTTTTACCTTTGTCCTTATTATTTTCTGTCTTTATAATATTTTCCTTATTGATGAAATCTCCCAAGGTTTCAATTATATCCATGGAGATAACTCCCAATACAAATTTATTATCTTGATCAATGTCCTGAATTATGAGCCCATTTTCCTAATTTACTGCTGGAAAACTTCCAACAGATTTTCTTTGTATACTTCAAACTCAATATTCCCACAAATATATCTCTTTATATTTTTTCAAAAATGCCCTCCTCCCATTTTCTCTATTTCCACCAACTTTACAAGCACCCAGACTTGAAATTGTGGAGTCATCTTTGAATTTTTTTCTCTTTCTCATCCTAAACACCCAGCAAGTTGGCAAATAAAGCAATTATATTTCCATAATATTTCTTTTATTTCCCCTCCTTTCTACTCATGAGATAATGCATTTGTAAGGATATTACCTTATAACATATTTATCCATGTTCATGTTATATTATCCCATTAGATGGAAACCTCATTAAGAGCAAGAAGTGTCTTTTTTCACTTTTATTTCTATATTCTACCACTGTTCTTTAAAAGTAGAAACTTAATAAATACTTGTGGAATTGAAATTATTAAGTTAAATTTAACAGCAGTTTAAAGCTACTGTTTAAAATTTCATGTTGATAGAGGAGAAATTTCATATGCCAGAAGATAGGCCAGTCTCAAAATCAGTTTGACTATTTAGTATTACACACTATGGTTGGTAGAGAAATATTCAGACGTCCAATAATGGATTTCAACAATTAATTAAAAATTTTAAAAAGAAGAAAAAAAACTATATCATAGAATTCAAGCAAAATAAGGAGCACAGAGTAAATTATACACTTGCTATTCAACTAATGTCTCTTTAGTTCACAGTAAAGGTCAATACATGACGAAGAAGTTACCTGATGAATTATAGGTTTACTTTTGATATTATGGCATAGTATAAAGGAAATAAACCTGATGATCATGAACAGATTGATTTTGTTAGATAAAAAAGGTATTTTTACTTTATTTTGGATTATAAGCAATTAATAGTTTTGGACTAGATGCTATTTAAAGAAAAATGAGATGGTTTGTGCTACAAAGTGAAAAGAATTCCGGTTCTAATGTATCAAGCTAATACCCTTCCTAAAGCACCAACCTCAGATGAAGAAAAATAATTATAAATTAAATAATTACATTAGATATATCATGTATTACATTATGTGACATATAATATTCTATATGTTTTTAATATGAAAAATGTTTTACTTAGCTTATAATAGACATAATAGTTTTTATTTTTCTCTATCCTGATCTTACATTCAAAGGGAAAAGCACGGAAAAAAATTATATTTCAAAAAATAAGTTTTGTAAAGCTTATAGAACAATGTTTGGTAGTCAATTTAAGAAAGACAATTGAAAAAAAAACTTTAAGCAAATTATTTTATGCATAAAATAAGTATATTTATATTATCTGTATATAATTTCTAAAAACAGTTATCAAAAAGTTTGATTTTTTTTTTTTTTGCTTGTAACTATAAACCCTGAGACTATTTTGCAGGCTCAGGAAAGATTGACTTCCTAAGCCCATGGACAACCCAAAGTTTCTTTTCTGGTACACTTCCAAATGACAATGAGATGTTCAGAAGGTCAGATATTCAGAATATCTCCCCAGAAAATACAGCTGTTCCAAAGAGCATTCGAACTCTAAAATACAGTACCTTGTGATTCACTTAAACTAAAAGTTTAGTATTTGTGAAATGTCTTCTCCTAATGATTCCTCTGAGGTGTGTTCTCAGAGTAAGGCTACATTTCCTTCTCAGAGCAGAATTGAGTTGAATATGAGGAATTGAATATGATTTTCTAATGTCATTAGCTCAATCTTCCCCTGGTATGCTTTCTTCCTAAGGATGATCAGTTAATAAACATTTCAGTCAAACTACTCCAAATAAATTTTAAGGAATGTTTGCTAAAGTGGAATCCCCAGTCTGTGACACTCTATTATAAATACTTAGAGAGAAATTACAGTCAAGTCTAGAACATACATGTAGGAAAAGGTAATTGCAGACTCTGGTTGCTGGAAGTCCCTTTTCTCCCTATTTGTAATATAAATTCTTTACTGAAATCTTTGTAGTGTTATGAATCTTTGTCCAATCTCTTTGTGGTGACAAAGGACACTGCAGTCAGTTGCTCTGGTAATGTGACTAGAACACTGATATGAAGATGGAAAACCCAAAATCCACCAAATCTTTAAAGTCATATTCTGGCCAAAAGGGGGTTGGCATGAAGGGTATGAAGGCATGAAGCAGGCATGGGAAAGAAGACCCAAGTACTAAGCAGAGTATTCTCTTTACCTCCTTCTTTGCTTTTCAGAGGTGATAACTAGAATTCCTTATGACCTCAGTTTTTAAAAATACTGTCTTGTCAACTCACATTATAATTTATAGACAACCTCTAGGAAATAGACAGTTATCCTCCAGCTATCAGAACTTGATTTTGGGGCAGTTTCATTCTGGTTCAAAAGACTTTTCCCACAAGTCTGAAACTTGTGATTCATTAGAAAAGGTATTAAGTTTCAAATGAGGTGAGGGTGATTTTGACTTCGTTTTTACACTGGTCATTTTCTAAAATCCTTGTGCAGCACCCATTCTTGCTGAATATAAAATAAGTTGAATTTTTGGCTCGGCAAAATTTTTCTAGCAGTAATAGAGGATATTGTTCATTAGCAAGTCTTTGAAGCTAATGTATAACTTGGAAAAAACAGACCAATATATGGATTTGTTTTACATGACCCTTATTAGTCAGTCATTACAAAGTATGTTTTAGTTTATTTTTTTAATTGGTTGTTGAGTTTAGGATGGAGATGGGGAATGGCATTAATAACAATGCTCCACCCTCCAAAAAAGAAAGATAAAAGTGTCATTGTAAGTCACTTTTTTTGTTTTTTTAACAAGCAGGAGAACAGAAAAGTCAGAAAATGAGAAGTAGAATAGCTTTTAAACTAATGTAACAAATTTATTATGCAATATCAAGGCCATTGTTGTTGTTTGTTCTTTGTTCTCAAAGAGGACCATGACATCAGGGAGATGATGCCATGACATGCAAAGGTATTGGACTTAAGTGAAAGATGGCTGGGCAAAGTCACCAGCCTCATTCTCTACTCCAGATGCATCTGGGTCCAGTGATGAGACATAGATCAGAAAAACTAGATATGGTCCTGGATGCAGACAGGTCTCAGTCAGAATGAGGCAATACCCATTCAGTGATTTCTAAGTAAGAAATAAGGCAGAGAATGGCCTCTTTACCTTGTCCAAAACAGAAAAACAATCATTCTGGGAAGGGAAGATCCCCATGAATTCTGGTAAAAACAAAAACAATTGTTATTTACGTTCACTATGAATACTGAAGGGAAATACAAACTATATGTAATGTAAAAATGATGTTTTACAGCATGGAAATATTTATACTTGCAGTTTTCCAAATTCATAACAAGAAAAGAAAAATAAATATTAGTGTTTAAGGGTCAATGTCAGAAGGTTAGAGAGAAAAATATAAAAAAATAATTCTTTTTTTACAAACTCATATTTGGTTTTATGTGTGTGTGTGTGTGTGTGTGTGTGTGAAATTTTAAATTTCATTTAAGAATAATAATGATTGAACTGAATCAAATTATACACAGGCATGTATTTATTTATTTTTGTTTGTTTGTTTGTTTGCTTTTGCTTTTTGGAGGGCAATTGGGGTTAAGTAACATGCCCAAGGTCACACGGCTAGGTTTTTGTTTGTGTGTGCATGAAGTGTCTGAGGCCTGATCAGAGCTCATGTCCTTCAGACTTCAGGGCTGATGCTCTACTCACTGTGCCACCTACCTGCCCCCAGCACTGATCAACATAGGTGCTATGGAATATATAAAGATTAAAAAAAATATATTTGGTTCCTCATATTATTGAATAGTCTAGTATAGAGCAACAGATGTGTATATATAAAAAATACACATGAGATAAAGCCAGTTGTGATAGAAATAACAAAAGTTTAAAAATGGCAAACAAAATAAGTAAAATTAATAGGTAAAGTTAATAATTGAAGCTTTCAAAGCACTTTTCGTGTATTATATTTTACTTCTTACACAAGGCATGTGAGATAAATAACTATTTATATTATCTCCATTTTATATATGGGACAATTGAAGCTCCAAGAAGTAAAGCTATTTGCTACCATCATATATTATATGCTATTATATACCATATATATTATATGTGTATATATGTATGTATGCATGTATATACACCCATATAGGGGTGTGTGTGTGTGTGTGTGTGGGTGTGTGTGTACCAGAGGTAGACTTTGAATGGAGGTCTTCCTGACTTCAAATCTACCATTTGATCCACTATAGCACATAATCTGTCCATATAAACATATTGAAATACATTACTTTTAGAAAGGAGAAATATATTACTATCTAGTTCTCATGTTAAGCTCAGCCATTACAGAATTTGAAATAATAGGATCATATAATTTAATAACTTCTCTTAAATATTATCTGTTCTACCTTTCTCATTTAACAGACATAGCTTGTTAATTGTCTAAATTTAAGTTTAAAGAAGTTGGAAGTTAAGCTCCTGTTAGCAAAGAATAAATGTTAAAAATAAGTGAAGCAATGCATTTCATAAGAGTATTACTGTATCTCTTTAATCTAGCTTTACCCACATGCAATAAAAATCAATATTGTTTTCATTTTATGCAAAAAAGTACTATGAGACTGTTGCATATGTTATACCTAGAAAATCGCAGGGTTTAAATAAAGCTGGATCTCACAACCACTGCAATCTGGTACCTCCTTCTTATTCAATCCTTTTTTTGGTGGCTTAGAAAGAAAGAGTTTGGTAACTTTTTCTTTCCTGTTAGCCCTGGGGATGAAATCTATTACCCTGGTGTAGGGTGTTAAGTCTCCAAAATACTGCAGGATATCATAACTTTAAAAGATAATATCATTTAAGTGCTCCTTTTGTAGTTAATAGCTCAGTACAATTTTTTAAAGATGGTTTTGTAGATAAGGGCCTTAAAAGGATTAGATTTACATTTTTAAGATGGTTTTGTAGATAAGGGCCTTAAAAGGATTAGTTTTACAAAAAAAATGGAGTAACATTAAATTTAAGAGTGGACTTGAGTGAAATCTGACCTCCTATGAGGTGAAGCAATCTTCCTCAATAAAGTACCTAACAAACAGGCATTTAATTTCTGAATAATTCCAGTGATTGGAACCCCACAACATCTCAGTAGTAACATTTTTACTATAGGAGGATCCTTTGTCATTCTTATTCCATATACCTCAGTCTATTTTACATGTTTTAATGGATGAAATTAACATTTTATATTGGTTTGTTTGTTCAAAAACTAACTTGGCCTATGTACATGGTTATTTTTGATAAATACAACTTGAAAGATTTCTTTCCTTTGATGTATTTAACATTTTTGTAAAGAATAATGAGTTGACTTTGTAATTCATTTGCCATAGATACTAATGCACTACATCTAGTTAGGAAGCTAAATATCTACTTAAATAAATAAAGGGGAAAATGAACTGGCCATGTGATTTCATTGGTATTGGGAGTTCATAGTAAGAAACTTCCCCTAAAAAATAAAAGCTAGAACCTTTTCCTCTTCTTTCTTCTTCTCCTCCTTCCCCTGCCTCTTCCATTACCACTTCCTTCCTCCCTTTGTCTCCTCCCTCACCTTGGGATGACATACATTGAAAGACACAGACTATGGGAATATATGTATCTAGCATGGAGAATGATAAACATAGGAGATTTATATGGCAAGAGTATATAAGGGTAGGGAAAACTCTTAACTCCAATATAGCAGCACAAACATTTTCATCATGCAGTTTCTACAGAATTTTCTCCCCAATGATCTGGCACTGTAAGCAGTCTCTTCCAGTTACAGATTTTCTTCTGAAGATGTGCATGGAATGTCTAATCTCTTCTGGGTGGGTCATTACCATATCAGGCAAAAGATTCTTTGCCTTCAACCTCTAATTTCAGTTCTCAGCTAAGAAGCTACCTTCTTCATAAAAACAATCTTTTCTGGTTTAAAACTCAAACTTTACCTATTTCAGAAAGGCAGGTCCCCGACATACCTGAATCAGACTGTAGTAGGAGGGGGATAAGGGGAGGAGGGAATCTCAGAGGAGACTTTTGTCCCGACAGCACACTTTATCAATTCTCAGAGCCTTAGCTATAACATTTTACAATGTTTGTTTGTTTAATTTTGTGGGTTTTTGTATTGGTTTTTTTACTGGGGTTTTTTTTTTCCCTAAAAGAAGAGCTTTGTTTGCTGGGTCCAAGATCTTGCCATACAGATAATCAGTTAACAACCATTCCTAGGTTTTAAAGCTATGGATTATTTGTCTCTTCTTTACCTAAAGGATTTACTCATTAAGGGCAGGTTCTATGGCATAATGCTATACCTGATTTAGGGTTAGAAAGTACTAACAACTACATGCCAATATAGGATTGATAAACTGTACTCTTTAGTAATATTTTAGGGGCTTTCCTTTCATCAGAGTTCTGATGGCTATTTGGATCACTTCTCAACCACACACTGACAAATAAAAAGATTCAATGAAATATTTTAGAGCAGATGTTCCTTACTTGAGGGTCAATGAACCTATATATATATATATATATATATATATATATATATATATATATATATATATATTTCTATGTAGTTGGTTTCCTTTGTAATTGCATGTGATTTATTTTATTCATTTGAAGCCATCATTCTGAAAAGTGATCTATCCAGAGGCTTTATTGGATAGATCCCTTATTTTATTGTAGAACATATTATTTTTTTATTTATTTATATTTTTCGCTTTTTGGAGGGGCAATTGGGGTTGACTTGCCCAAGGTCACACAGTTAGTACGTTTTAAGTGTTGGAGACCAGATTTGAACTCAGGTCTTCCTGATCCCAGGGACAGTGCTCTATTCTCTGCACCATCTAACCGCCCCTATGGTAGAAAAATTTTAAAGAGCATGGGTGCAGGTTGTCTTAGAGAATTTTCTCTCACTAAATGGTGTTAAATACCCTCTGATATTTCTGCAATCAATTTTATGACATGAATTTTTGATGGATACAATATTTGCCATTCAATGTTTTTTTTTTTTTGCTTTGACATAACCCAGGTTTCCTGAGTGTCCTTATCTGAAGCACAGAAAATTCTATCTTTTCAGTTAACTTTTTATGTTATGTTATTTGTACAAAGCGACCAATAGCACTCTGTAAGAAATTGCTGGTTCTGCTTCTAATTGGAAATGTATTTTATGGTGTACGTTAACTCAAAAGCTATGGCAATGGGCATTCTTTAGAAATTGAATCTTCTCAACACTGGGATTTTATAATAGAAAATTGATATTACCTTAATTATGTAAGCTATGAAGCATGGTTTAATTAGTAATACATTTCCCATTAATATTTGAAAATGATAAATGTATTTACAGTGAATATAATGTATAACATTTGCATAAATGTGTTCAGCTATAATATTGTGAAATGGACCCTAAACAGGCATTACAGGAACAAGTGAATATTATTAAGAAGAAGCAAGGTGGAGGATGGGACATAAACAAAAGGTTCTTTGAATCAACCCAGTTTAGTTTTGATGAAACCCATCATGCAAATTGGCAATTAGGATGTCAGAGCTCAAGGTACCTTAGTGATCACCTACTCTAAAACCCTCATATGACTAAATAAAGATCCAGTAAGGATAAATGACTCATCAAAGGTCATGAAGACAGTTAATGGCAAAAATAAATAGATGTTATGAATAGTTATTTTTGCCTCCTAATTCAATATTCTTTCTATATCACCGTGCTAATATCCATCTTGGTCTTCTACTGTTTCAAATATTTCTCCTCATGTGAAAGATAAAATACTTTATTTTAAATGAACAGAAATCTGCTTTCTTTTCTTCTCACCCCCCTCATGGCAAAAACAAAATCTCTGGGGGCAGCTTGGTGGCACAATGGGTAAGAGCGCCAGCCCCGGAGTCAGGAGGACCCGGGATCAGTTCCAGCCTCAGAAAATTAGCACCCACACATAAAATAACTAGCAACGTAACTTTGAGCAAGTTACTTAATCCCAATTGCTTAAAAAAAAATCTCTGTAACAAAGATATAGTATTAAAAAAGCAGTGATCTGAGGGGAAAAAAAGAAAGGTAAGAAGAAAAGAAGGAAGGAAGGAAGCAAGGAAGGAAGGAAAAAAGGAAGGAATGAAGGAAGAAAAAAATGGAAAATGTGGATAAAAGTTTCACTGGACAATGGAGAAGGAACTCATTCAATGACAATGATTTTAGGAGAGGCTAACAGTGATAAAATATAAAGAGATATTCTTGGGATGGATTCAGGCTACAGAAGTGTAGTTAATTGTAATTTACAGCACTGAAGGCAGAACTTCATCATATGGCATTTGACAAGGCAGGAAGCATGAGCAATTTAAAGGAGTATTTCTTCTTTCTGAAGGAATGGGTTATAATAGAATTATTAGACCTCCCAAGTTTCCAGAAGTCTAGAGAGATCCTCAGATTGAAGCCCATAGGTATCACTAACAATGAAAGTGCTTAGACCAGTGACTAAATGA